>JWHW01030114.1:25342-48875 GCA_000931545.1 Papilio glaucus | reverse complement strand
AAAATCTTTATTTATTTGATTTCATTTGGGCCACAAACCTTTGCGATTGTCCTAGGAACACCCTTCCAAAGTTTCATCACAAACTGATCAATGATTTAGGAACACATAGAGGACATAAAAATATTGATTATTATTTATATAGATTACTAGTGATACACCCCGGTCTCGCCTGGGTTCCACTAATAAATTCACTACCAAACTCCACAGGATGGAACACCCTAGTTAGCGAAATCCATCTATAGGCAACATACATCTTTTATATATATAGATAGATTAAATTCGTGTATATAACGCGACATATAAAAAAACTTCATTCAAAAGATAAATCTCTTAAGTTTGCAGCCTTATATTATAAGTTTGATTAACATTAGAACTAGAATATCAATCAAGGTAACTAGTTATTACCAGGACTTAAAGGCTCATAAAGTTGTCTGGTTACGAGAGACTAAATCATAGTGTTAATGAAGATGTAAACGTCGTATACTCGTAGCTTGGTAAGCAAGGCAATATGTTCTAATGCAAGAAGTTTGTTATTTTATATTACTTATAAAACTGCAATACTATTATTATCATAATTATCAAACTTTTAGCCATTCGTAGTTTAGAAACTGCAAGCGAAGTTTGTTTAGAAATCATCAACGTTCGTTGAGACATAATAATCATTTAAAATCGCAAAGCCTTTTTCTTTTAATTTGTTATTTTAGCGAAATTCGAAATATGTGGACTGTATGACAAATTACGAAAGATCAATTAATATCTAATTTTTTAGCAATTTGAATAATAAAGTCGCATTACATAGTATCATCACCACAAATAGTTTCTATAAATCGAATAACATTAGTGAGGAAAAATAACTAAAATTTAAAAAAAATAAAAAAACACGCTAAGTTCCATTACTTATGCACTGTTATTTAAATTTTAACATCCAGGTGGCGCTTTTCTGAATCTTGTAAAAATCACAAATCCTGTCGATCCTTGTAAAGATATAAGAATAATGGGACAAACTGTTTAAATTATTTAATTGTCACCGGTCCTAGGTAAATGTAAAACGTTTCAAATTAATCCGCCGGTTTACATACAAACAAACATACAAGCACATCACGCTAATAAAAGCTTATTAATTAAATAAGAGACGTGTTACTTTAAAATAAAATCGACCATATTTTCCATGTTATTCTAAGTTGAAGAATAATTTTGTTGTCAGATAAATAAATAATTCAATTATAATTACACTAAGATTTCCATGTTCTGTACCGTTATGTGGTAAAATACTAATACTTCAATATTACAAAGGTTAAGTAAGGTTCCACAAAATCCATTTTCTACTTTACAGAAGCTTTATTTGTGATACACTTTTCTCGTGAGTGATTTCACACTGATCCCTCTGAGACGTTATTGCTACGGGCAGCGCAATGAACTGTGCTGTTATCGAATGAAATGTAATGGCACAATAGAAACACAATAATATCAATGCGCTTTTTCAAACAGTTTTTTGAGCTAAATAAAATAAAAAAAGGCAAAAGAAGTGAAAACACAAAACAGGCGCGACTATACATCACAAATAACCTAACTTAAACCCTTCTGTCTTAACAATAAAATTCTAAATTGAATTAAGGAAAGATAAATGAAAAAAAGATTCATATAAGCCATGTTACTTGTCGGGCATATCGATCCTACGAATCTACAATATTTTGCCCCACCAAATCTTATCTAATACGGCTAAAGAAGTTTACACTTTAAAAATACAGTTATCATCCCATCCCATTGCTTAAAGTTACTTGGTGCTTATGAGGATATATTTCTCAGTACATGTTGCATATAATAAAACATGGGAACATTCTTACACTGGGGCTTATAAAGTGTACCGGACGCGAGTTTAGTCATTTACTGATAGGTGTGGACGTTGAGCGGAGTTTTCAAAAATCAATCTACTTGTACGTATGGTCTATGTTCAACCAAACCTAACCTAACCCTAGCGTGTCGGTTTTTCCACAAAAATCTTTAATTATATTATGTCAAATTGTACATAACAAGTAATAAAGTTCGTCATTTTGTTTCTATTTTATTAAGTTTTATTGAATCATAATTTTTAATCAAGGTAACAAGGATTTTTTTGAAAATGTATTAAACCAAAAAATATACAACTGAGTTCTATATTTTTTGGATATCGTTCCCTTGTATTACGATAGACATTAAAAATTTTTGACCTTGGTTTTACTTTACTACGATTTTTGAAAAATTATATCTTAACAACTATACATTTCCGTATTACGAGATTTTGCACAACGAAACAACATACCGAGAACATTTCCAAAAAAAAAAATGAACATCACATTGACTGTGCAATAGTGTAGATTCTATCCAAAGATTGGATTAAGGGTTCGATACAAAAGGTGGTAATTTTAAAGTCGATCCGCCTTATAAAAAGGTTCCTCTCTCTGTGATTTAAACCACTGGTTGCTTGAGTCATAGGACCCCGCAGCCGGTCGAAAACTAAGGATTTATAATAAATAAATATGAGCTCACGCCCGTAACCCAGAGGGGTACGCAGATACAGCAGACAGACATTTGGCGCGATCCTGGCACACCTCCCTCGTCTCCTCTTTTTATGTCGTTTTTGTAGATTTTTAAAATAAATTGTAAATATATTATTTGTAACTGTGAATTGAAAAAATTTATACCAGAAATATATAGACATTATTCAAATCTTTGATTGCTGCCTTTTACACAACTCGTCAACTTTGACAACTCTTGCAGCCAATCACATTGACGTATGATCAATTCACGCACCAATAACGGCATATTATTACTAAGTGTTGCTTAGCCAATTAGCGACGAGTGTTGACAATAGAGCCAATCATTACTTCGCGATGGTAATAGAGACAAACTAGCTGTCAAAAAGAACACAAACGTCGTGATCTGTTTACTGAAGAGAATTTTGTTTGACGTTACTCTGCTATGTTTTATTTGCGTTCACTGTTCTCGACGATATAATTGGAGAAATAAAACGATTTATGGATTCAATCCGATTTACACAATAACATCGGCTAACACAACGGGATTATTGAATTTTCTATGAGATACACAAAATAGTATAAATAAATATAGAATGTAAAAATAAAACCTTTCCGGTTTTGATTATACAAGCTTTTTTAACGCTAGGAATAATATAAAGTTTATTCCTTCCATAGTTTTATATTCCAATTTGCATGAGCTCCACAATCAAATGTAACTCCGAACAATACCACGCAAACCTAGTCGGGGCCGTGTTTTACTTTATAATACAAAGAAACATAATCTCATTTCACAAACGTTACGTGGACTTTATAATAAAACAAAGCTTTTACGACCATTTTCGGTATAGAACGAACAAAACAATCTTTGAACATTTATTCATATTTTATAGCCATTCGGTGGATGCAATAAAAACTATATGGACTCTACGTTTTTAATAATCGCAGCTAGTTTTAGCTGCTCATTATTCAGGTAACAAAACAAAAATTACCGCTAAATAGCTTTTTTCCTAACTGTATGCCATCATTAAAGTAAAAAAGAAGTACGTCACTAAAATGGGAGGAAGTGTGACCCAAATATTATAAAACCCACGTAGCACAATAACTAAACATATCCATTAATCCATTTGACCACAAAATAACTACAGTTACTTCAGATCTTCACACTCTTTTTCGACTCTACTCACTTCTCGATACTAGCTCGCTCGAATGACAGGTTCACTCCCTGTCACATTTAAAACTCGACAAGATCAGTTACTATGCGCTCAAAAGCGGATAGATATAACTATCTTAGTCTTCTATTGTTCCTATTTCGGTACCTCTTCTAGTGACTAGCGAAGGTAAGCAGTCAGCTATCTCTTGTTAATTAACTTTATTCTCTAATAGTCTTCAAAAACTTAAAAGCCAATGTATGTCTGTATGTGACTGAACTCCAAAACTGCTGGACCATTGGATGATTTTGTCTTGAGCAGATTCTTTTTATTACAAATGTTGAACCACCTAACAGCAGGCAAGCGAACGTTCATGCAAGACATCGGCTCGAAGTTACTGATATAGTAACTACTTACTAAATTGGTGTAGTATCTATAACAAGGAGCAAGCCTGCGTTAATTTGTGTATGTGAATGAAGCGAGAGAGATATCAGGATCGATTAAATGCATAGTTGTAATCTTACCTCCTGCCTACCCCTAGATTACAGACTTGAGTGCCTATTTATATTTATTTATATTATTTACAGTTCCACATTCACAATGTTTACGGTATTAAAGCTAAGTAATGTTTCGTCGAAAGCTTACTGGAAACATTTCTCTCGAAATATGAGTGGGTTCCGAGAAAATCGGATCTGTTCCGCAAAAGGCATCGGAAACTAATTGAATATCTTACTCGAGCGATGCAGCGCTGAATAAAATGCGATTCCTGAAAACCGACGAGTACATTCTCGGAATTATTGATGATGACTTCGGTCTTAAATTTAAAACATCGGATAAGTTAAATTACACTTAACGATAATATTTAAAAGCCTTAAGAAATACAAAAAAACAGTTACCATACATTAAATGTCTTCTATGCCTTGATAAAGATTTCCTAATTATTGTCTACTAATATTTAATCTTTATAATTTGTAGGCTTGTTGCGTAAAAAAAAAACCTAAAGAGAAAGTAGTTCACCTGAAATGAGGTAGGTTTGTACGAATAGCATTTTTGATTAAACGACTAGGATGCTGATAAAAGAAATTTTTTTAACTTTTTTTTTTCTTTTTACCTCAAATTGAATTTTAATAATTGCGAAAACAAACATATGTATGTGGTTAAATTTTATCTTGTCTCACGTGGGGCCATATCATTTTAAAATATTAATCTGGTTTTATTAGTTGAAACTAATGAAACGTAGAATTTAAAAGCTAAAATGAGTACCGAACCATGTTATTTGTAACAAAAGCAACTTAATTAATTGTAATAATGACCCGTAGGATATTTAAAGTTCGTATACGCTGATGGATATCCATCGGCATTTTTACAAAACGTAGAATGTAAGAGTAGATCTTCTTTTGCTTTTTGAATTTATTCTACTCATTGTAATCGACGTTTTGGGATGTTTCATTGGTATAGGACGTTTAACACAAAACTTTCGTGGGGAACAATAACGACAAATTCCTTGGCACATATATCGACGTAAGTAACGCATCTACAACCCCCACTACTATTCCCAAGCCTTTTTGGTAGAGAAACTACGAAACCTTAGCATTGACAGCAATAAACGCATAAAAGTTCAACGATAATACAATATTCATAATAATGCGTCAAAAATATTCAAATTCAGTTCAGATTAAATAAACATCTACCCTCGGTCACCGATTTAATAACCACTCACTCACAACTCCAACTTTTTACAAAGTCGAGAACACTTAAACTGGTATCCATATTCATGAGGCGCACGTCTCGCTGCCCTTACGAGATACCCTCCCATTCAATGCTGCATTTTATTCAATTAATTCCCGATATCGTTATAGAATCGATTCCATCTCCAATGAACGTACATAGTGTTTCCTTTTAAAACCATCCCCAGTCCATGAATAACCTTATAAGCGCTCGAATTAACAAGTTAGAGGAAAGGAGCGGATGAAGACTAAACTGATACGGATTCAAAGTTTGTTCTGATAAAAAAATGCCTCATCTTTTTATATTTCCTATTTTTAAGTTCATACAATCAAATTTCTCCCTACAAATGATCCCTACAGACAACGGACCCGCCGTTAGCGATCCTCGTAGACGTGGTGCGCTGGTGCTTGTCACTCAAAGCCTGCCCCACAATATGGCGGCCCCGCTACCATCGTAACAACGTTCCGCTAGAGCATTTGTGTTTACGCATCGTATTTTTTTAAATATTAAAATTATATGTGCAATTAAAGTACATAAACTTTTCGATGTATTGTTTAAAAGACATTTCGTATTATAGTCTGGCATAATACATAAATCTATCGTATGAAAAAAAAACATAAAAAATCTGGCCAATTTAGAAGTAAGAATTGATGTTTCTTAAGAGTTTCATCGGCGTTGATAACGGAGCATTAATCTTGCCTTGTTTTAAAATAGATATCATCAGTAACACACATGGAATGGGAAAAACGAAGAAGAGAAGGAAGCTACACGGTGTCACAGCGCAACGACAATGCAACGCAGCTCAGTATTATTGTGGTACCAAACTCTAACTCTCTAATTTCAACTCGTATAATGATGTCACGCATACCCTGGGCGACGTCAAAGAGCTGTGCATTGCGTTGCGTCAGCGAACCGTCAAAAGCTGCGATGACGCAACGCCCGTGTGCCATCGCTCTTAGGCGACGAGGGATGCGGGGGATAGCTTACAATAAATATTCTCGTCTAGAACACATATCATCAGCAAACCTTATATTGTTCGAATGCTAATACAATAATAATCTACATAATTATTACTCAACCAGTAGTTTGATCCAAACGTCGTCCGCGAGAGTCAATACTGCACATTAATAATAATAAAAATATAACGAACGTTATTTCGCGATAATATAGCTTTAGAACGCTTGTAGACGTTCTTTTTTTTCTCCGGACGATGGTCCGTCAACAATAAGCGGCGCTCAGGCGGTGGCGTAAATTGATAGCCGGACGGGTATTCGGTGCATTTGCACACATTCATTGTAAACCACGCCACCGCAAATCCGGCAAAAAACATGGTTAGACGTCCGGGATATTATTATTATTAAAATCACTTCAGTAGTTCAAAGGTTCTGCCGTTACAAACAAACCAGTCCTTCGACTTTATAATATTGTTAAAGATGTTCTCTAAGGTAAGAAATACAAGTATAACTCCGACTAGTGACTAAAATAACTAGTTCGGGAATCAATGTGTTAGCGTATGGAGTCATTTAACATCCTTTAAATCAGCTTTATACAACTTTGTCTCATAAAAAGGAAGAAAAACATTCTGACTTCTGCGCCATGCAGGAGCCCGTAATTGAATTGAACTAATTCGCTATTCAGGTAGGTTGAGGGCGAATGCGAGCAGCGTTCTGTCCTCATAAGGCGGTGCACCGCGCGCTCGCTAAATTATCAATTGCAACACAATAGCTCCTCGAGGCAGCCACACTCCGCGAAACTTTTAATTGGAACAAAATCCCCGCTCCGAAGGCGTTTTAATTAGGAAAATTTCCCATGAACAAGCGGACGCGATATAATTTCTATGCAAATTGCGCCTTTAACTTCGCATAACACAGTGGTAGCAGTCGGAAGACGGATCGCGCGGTTCATTTTACATTAATAAAGAGATAATGGATCGAGTTTGTCTGTCGGATTATTATTAATAGTAAACTTTGTAGCTGTTAGTTCGCGTCGCCGGGAAATGGACCTTATTTCAAACGGCGATGCTCGGATCGGGTCACGTTTACATACCAACTTTGAACATTAAATGGAAACTGTTCGGGGACCGTCATTATTTAGAAAAGATATAGATTATTCTGTGAACTTTACATACAATAAAATCATGTACTTCACTATTATTTATTTATTTCTAATAGGTATACCGATAAAATGTTCAAAAAACATTCAAATACAATTACGTACAAATTAAAAGAACAAACAGATGAACATATCGATTAAAGGTACACACAACATTTACAATATATCTACGTTACAACTATAGTTACTACTAGTGAAAATACGCACCTCCAGGTCACAGACTACACAGATTTCGTTAGATTCAGAGTGCAAAGAACCGATGGAAGCATACAAAATGGAATACCATTTGTTATTTTAAAATTCCTTAAATTATGCATTGTGATGTCACATTTAACTTACTTTAATATACCAATGCCAACGTCACAGCTTTCTTTATCAATATTAACTAAAGAATAGTAATTAACAACACTTCAGCTGTAATTATATTGATACAAAGCTGATAATCGACATTCCCTTCCTCGACGCATTACCATATTCATTAGGCCCTCAATTCTTCTGCTCATCCAATTTGCCCAGCGTCAATTACAATCAATTTCTCGCAGAGAATATCGGAGACTGATTGAAATCCCCTCCCCCCTGCCGCTCTAATTGAGCGCTAAACGGAAACTTTTTAAGTCACTTGTCAATTCGAAGACGCTCCGCAGTTCCGATAAACTAGACGATCCGAGTTTAAAACTCGGCTATTGTTTCCGATTCCAAGGAAATGGAGATATTTTATTATTTAAATTCATTAAAGAAATTGAATTAATGATTACTTCGTTCGGCGTAGATCGCGACCGTGGTCACAGCTTTTGTCGCTTCTGGCCGAAATGCTACGCCAATTTTCTGTAAAATTTAGGTTATCTTAAGGCTATCACACTTAATTGTAGTAAGTGAATACACCTTTTATTCACGTTTAAACTTGTATTCATTCACACGTAATAAAGCGAGAGAGGTGTGCAATTAGAAATAGAAATCCGTAGTCGCTGCCTACCCCTCTGGTCTAGAAATTCGAGGATAATAGCTTAGTGGCTGGTCGTGTTAGTGTTAATCTAAAATCCTATCCCATCCTTAGTTTTGTTAATCGGAGAAGCGAGTGAATGTTAAAATATTTATATACAAGGAAGTATATAGTCGATAAATTAAATTTTATTCCTTAATTCAGACAGGTTTCTATGCTACGTACGTACGTACAACGAGAAAATAGTTCGAAATGTGATGTAAATGTTATGTTGAATGCATGCATGCTGCCTGCTCATCTGAAATGTAGTGTAATGAGTAAACACGGATGTCTTACGACACCGAAAAGATACTGGCGGAATTCCATGAACACGGAAGAGGGCGCTCGTTCTACGGGAATGAAAATTAGAATGGTATTATTATCACAGAAGATGAATGCCGCTCAGTTAAAGAAGAACCTGACGAGAAGGCATGCGCCCGATCAATAATAGTACTCGCGACATTTGACTATCTCGGCGACGAAATTGTCTTTGATCACACTGATAAAACAAGACATATGTATGTACAAACAATTATTCCCAAGGAGGGTTGGCATCAGGCAGGCGGCCGGCCGTAAAAACTATAGCCAAAACCTAAACAGTATGGACTACAATCATACTGTGCCGACCTCACAAGAGTGGGAAAAGGGCAAGGAGATGATGAATTCAGACAGGTTTCACTATGTCCTCTACTATAAATGATACCAAAATATTACTAAATTTTAATAGACGGTCAAATTTATTCCTTACAGTAATATTTATCCATAGTGAGGTGATTCCACTACACAACGATGGCTTCTGATAAGAATCGAATATGACATTATATTTCGTAGATCGTCTCATCAAGTACTTTGGTTAATGTTGTTGGCATTTAATTAACAAAAATAAGAGACATTTGTCTTAACAACGATATAAAAAAACACAAAAACACTGCTCGAGTCCCGTAGAAATGCCTCGGTGTTTGAGTCACAAAAAGAGAAACGTTCTATTTGATTCCGCAGATTTAATGACCGTTTTAAAAATGCATGCTCACGCTTAGGAACCCTTAAAATGCTAAAAATGTTCGCGCAATTCGAAAACACTTTTGGTAAAAATGTCTGTTGGCTTCGCTCACACGACGCTCGCAACGCCGACGTGTCTAGACAGCGGAAATGTGGGCACGTTTTTACTTCATTTCATGATTATTTCTTAATCATGAACGTGCAAAGTCGAACAGAAACTATGCTTTTTATGTCTTTAATTTTCAACTAAATTAATAAGTAAAACACGTATTTATTATTATATTTCTGACAAAAATAATAGATGTTAAAACTGATTGAAAATAAATATGGAATGTAATAATTTCCTAACGTTAGCATTTTTTTTATGGAAAGAGGCGGCAAACGTGCAAGCGGATCACCTGACGTCAAGTGAGCGCCACCCATAGACATCCGCAACAAGCAAATGTGTTGCGGATGCGTTGCCTACCTTCAATGGACAGAGGAGGGATAGAGAGGATAAAGGATATTTCCTTTTGCCCGTACTACGCTCCTGGTGAACCGATTTCGATGATTCTTTTTTTCTTCGAGAGCTAATGCTTTCCCATTGGTCCCATTTTTTTAGTCAAGATCCGACCAGTAGTTTTTGAGTTATTCTTAATGCATAATATGACAAAGTTGAATTTTATTTTCTTGGCTTACGTAGGCTAAACTATAGGACTTACATTAAAATGATGCATGAAATAATTGTAGCTCTTTACATAAGCTAAATAAAAATCCGCGATGACATATATCTATCTTGTATGGTAGTCTCACAATAACCATTTTTTTCTTAGGAAACATTAATTAAAACGCACTCGATACTTACTACGCGATTACTCGTGTTCGGTATGAATCCTTATCCATTTAAATGTGTTAGTTATCAAGGAAATTTAATTTAGATTATAATTGTTCCTTGAACTATATCATTTTGACCAATAGTTTAGAAGATATCAAAAGTTTAAACTACAGAGTAAGTAAAAACGCGCAAGTGATTTCAAAAACCGCGCAGTAGACGGCCGGGATTAGCGATTTGTTTATTACTATGTACTTTTGTTTATTATCTTTCTTTGATTGAAAGTTGGTTGTATCTCATATAAATTAGATTCACTAAAAATCGACACAATTTTTTTTTAAACAAAAACAAAACTGACTTCAAAAAAACTACATTCAAAATCAACAAATGCACTTAAAAGTATAAAATAACTTTACGCAATTAAACATAAGAATCAATTCTTAATCTCATTTATTTAGTATTAAGTTCATTTGTAAAATGTTTTCTTAAGGCATTTTCGTATATTGGTATTTGCTTAGCTGACGCTGACACCGAGTCCAAAAATAAATATGATTAAGAATTGATTCTTATGTTTAATTGCGTAAAATTATTTTATACTTTTAAGTGCATTTGTTGTTTTTGAATATAATTTTTTTTAAGGCGATTTTGTTTTTGTTTAAAAAAAATTCTGTATGATGCATATCCGGTATATCATGTGTTCATTCGTACAACAACAGATGCTGATCCCCCTCAATTACTTTTGGATTCGTAATTGTTGTCAATAAAAGTAAAATTAACAAGGTTATGGTTTCTCATCTTTTAAAAATCCTAAGCAGCTCAAGGCGTCGGTAATACCTTCAGGAACTATAGAGAGCGCAATCAACTTCCCCGTATAATAGTTGAAAAGCTACCACAGTATCTACGCGGGCGGGCACTTTTAACTCGTTCGAGTTGGACTATTCACAAAAACGCCACTAACGAGGTACTTTAAGCTCTTGGCTTGCTGCGAAATAAGAAATGCATAAGATGGTTCCGAGACAAAACAGAATGAGTTTCAGATGTCTTATTGTATTCATTGTGTTGTGAGCTTATTCGAGTTATTACTTTGGTAAATAAAACAGCAATACTATGTTCATGGCTCTGTTTGTTATTTGAACTGGCACCTCAAAATAACCCGTGAATGTGTAAAAAAGATGAAGAAAAAACTACTATAGAAATATAATAGAAAGCGAGAGAACTGTTGTAAGAATAAAACTTTTATGTTAAACGTACAAATTAAAAAGTTAAATTATAGTTGAATGTGTCACTTTTCAAAGAAATTAGAGTTAAAGCACAAAGAAATTTTAATTTTGTTAAAATTAATTTTAACTTAATAACTTTTCGTATCCTAGAAATAACAGCTTGGTCTGTGTTATTGATCTATATATGTGTAAATATTTAGTTATTCAAATGTAATAATGGAAGTAGCAGCCACCAATGAACATTTACAAACATCATGCCGCCGTGAAATTCGATAATGTGATTGATTCGATGTTTGCATGTACATACACAGTATGCAATGAAATTTGTGAATTTATGCTTGAAATTATGATGCAATGGATGTAAGTATAATTTCAATGTACACACTTTAGCCGATACAAATAAAATTTTAATATATGAAATTACATTTGACTAAACGAAGACCGAACTAACATTTTTTTTTTCTATGTACGTAGTACGTACGTTATAGAGAAAAGAAAAACATATATGTATGAAAGTGTATCACATCTTATTATGTAAAGGGACAATAAGATGCATATGATTTAGAATAACTTAGATTTTTTAATCGATCCATAGATAGTTAATAGTTGAAGCTCGATGGCTCGCAGAAGGTATGTTAAGCAAAATGACTAAATTCCCGATCAAGAATGAATTTATAGCCAGCGAGAACAAAGTTTTCTAATTCGCGTAATTGGGATTACAATTGCTGCTACTAAATACCAAATACCTTTGGTAAAAATGTAAACGATAGTTATTTATTACACGATGTAAATGAATAAATGTACAATTTAAAATGCTACTAGAGCAGTTATATACTAAAGTCAAAGTGTTACCACATTACAATGTTTAAATTGTAAGACTGTGTGCCAAACAAGTACACATTTGCGGCATCCCTAAATGAGACCAAAACGGCTCACCCGACGCCGCTGTCCGAGACGCTTATTTCGTATGTATGAGACGATGAGCTTGCGGAAGACGTATTTAAAAACTGCAGACATTTGACTGACCGCACCAAGGCTGAATACTAAGCTGAGACTTGACGATTTCACTCTCAGGGGTCTTATGCACCGCAAATACGCTTTCGTGTAAGATAATTATCGCCACGGCGAATATACTCTACACTAAATCTCCAGTAATCCACAAGGATACGTGACTTCCGAGATTTGATCGTAGTACTACTAAACACCATATTTCATGTGTCACTAAAACATCAATAACTAGGCATTAGTAAAATAATAAATGTAATAATCATGACAATCTTAGATAAATTGGGATTAAACACGACAAGACGTAGGCGTCCTGAACAATTACATTCAACTTGGACTAACATTTTAATTACGAATTTTTACGCTCCGAGATTTCCCCAGAGCAATTTTCAAAATTAGCCCAGCAAACAGACCAAATTTAATGGCGCCGGTATGACTCAAAGGACAGTCCTCTAAATTATTTACATTCCTCCAGAGGGAGCATCTTGTGCCACTCCGACCGCTGCTTTTGTAAGGACTATTGTTGGGTTGCGCCTTTTTGAATGCCGAGAATATTACTTTTAGCAAAATGGAAAAATGAAACACTGAAAGTCTCAACCGTCACTTTGAATAAGGCAATGAATCCTTGAGAATGACATTTTTATACTTTAGTGGCCGCTATTTGCTGAGGCTTAAAATTGGAATTTTTCTGTAAACTAAATTATTTCGCTTATTATAATAGCAATATATGACTGAACGTTATGAGTTTTGGTAGAAGAATTTCAGATTTTGTTGCTAAATTTAGACGTATCTGGAGTAGAAACAATATTTTTGGATGCAAAACATAATACTTCTAGCTAAAGATGTAATACTTCCAGATGGAGCACCAGGGAACCAAAAGTGAAGCCCCTTAATTCGGCAATTGGCGACTTCGTAACATCCAGCTGTCATTTGTTTCCTCCCTCCTTACAATCTCCGTGCTGAATGACAAATGACGATTTGTGCCGTGAAATCTTGTAAAAACTATTCCTCAAAGAAAGATAAATGTACATCACATTTCACATTCGTGGCTAAATCGAGCTTCACTTTTGAATGTTGAATTTGTATCGAACGCGGTATCTGGAAGTATATAAATCTATGCTTTTAGCCTAACGCTACATCCACAATAAGTCTTTATTATAGACCGCAATTAATTCTGATTTGATAATGACATGGAAATATGTCAGCATCTTGCATAGTACGTCCAAATCGAGCGTAAAAATATATTCAAGATAAGCATGTAAAAGTTGGGAGAATGTTAGCTTTCACAGTTACGGTTAGAGAGCTTCCCTTAATCCGTAGCGTCTTCATTAGTTAAATATTTATCCCGTACTATTTCTGTCTAAGGTGGATAAATATTATTAATGTGAAAAAAGTTCAGCTTCTAACAAAAAGGATGGCAAGACGGTGGCGTTTCAACTGGGGATAAATAGGAAAAGGAAATATGATTTTTCTGGTTATCCTCTGTCCCATAAAGGTAGGCAAATCATCTGCAAATCATTAGATGCCTTGGGTAGCGGTCACTTGATACCGGATGACCCGCTTGCTCGTTTGCCACCTTCTCCCATAAAAAACCTACATGTTACAATTTTATCGTGTGAAGTTATATTTTATTCAGTTTATCATTATTTATATGGGATTATTTCATTTCTGGAAGGATGTATTTTTTATGATCGAACTAATATATTTTTTTATGGAAAATTTTGGAGGAACATGTTATCGTACATAAATTTAGTTGTCTGGTTTTTGCAGTGAGTCATTTGATATCAGAATATCTTATAAATTAAAAGCCTAAAATAAGATTCCACAACTTAATGAAACTGTTTTAATATTGTTATTACTAACAAAAGGTGAACAATATAAAAAAAACATCTCATCTTGTTATTGTCGTAATGAAAGAAATATCAACGCTTAACACAAAGTGCATGTTTAAAAGTCAAGACACCCTGTATGTATTTGAACTTCTCATTTCTACACACATAACAGTTATCTGCGGGAATAAAACGACTTTAAAAAAGCGAAGTAATTAAAGTTGGCAAAGGAGCATTTCCTTAACCTTCACACGTACGAAGACAAGTGGCACGCTGTCAAAGACTATGACACGTCTAGCACACGACATACGCAAGTCGCGGTTGGCGTACTGGTCGTTACGTAATCGTGTCGTAGTCGTGTCGCGATGTGTGCATGGTTTGCTACCCGCGGTACACCGAGACGGTTAAGAATCCGGCATTCAGACGAGAGCCCTCTTCGTCTCTCCGACTCTCCATTCATTGTGATGATTGCTTCGCTCTCATTATACCATACCGAGGACCTTTCCTTTTAACAACTACGAACTAAAAGGGATTCCGTTTATGATTTAGACGAACCATTCCTTCTAATATTTTTCTTTTGTTTACCCTCAGTATTTGTAAAGCAAAAGGACGAAGGGTGTGGAATCCAATGTTTTTTTTTTATTTAGCCACAAACATGTTGTTACATTACACTGTCCTAGCTATGGTACAAACACTCGTACGACCTTCCCGTACTTAAAACGCCCACTAGCGACATGTATATCACAAAATGTACATACTAATATGTTCGAACACTACCATTTGATACCACACTACCATGTGTAGTGTGAGAGTTGAAAAAATCGGTGTTGTGAATCCCAACCCATTTGATAGTAAATTAATTTCTAATAAAGAAACAGTTTTCCTTTTCTATTCAAACGAATAAACTTTTTCCTTCTTTCAAAATATATGATGATATTATAACAGAATAAAAGCTATGAAAGCAAAATATAGAACCATTTCTGGTGGAATTTCTTACAAGGTATGATTCTCCGTGATGAATATTTCCTCGTAATACTTAACACGTATGATATTGTCGTATTAATTTAAACGGTGCATACAAAATTCTAAATCATTATTGTTTCTTTTATTATTTTGACCTAGAACTCGTCAATCGACGCAACGATGGAAAAATGTCGTTTTGAATTCCTTTACTTTCTCGCAGTACACTGGTAAGTGTTAGTAATCACAAAAAGAGACTACAAGTAAAGGTGTTAAAATTCAAGTCGGCCTAGATATAACTGGAATAGAAAAAGCTTAACACTAGCTTTCTCCAACAACAGGTTTCGAGTTGAAAAGAGTAAAACAAAAGGGGCGAGTATCGTCTCGTATTTTCGCGTCGAGCTCGCGCCCGAGCTCTGATTAATGACGTGTTCGCCCAGTTCGATTTCAATTGGCGTTCTCTCGTTTGTTTTCATTTCGCAGTCTTGTTTGTCTATTTATCGTACTTTTCAGATTGTAGCCGGACGTATCTTTTTTTTAATTAAGACTTTAAAAATACCGATACCTCCCTAAAAGGATGGTCGCCTAAGCGTACTGTTGTCCTGTTTAATGGAACTTTTAAAATGTTAACTCTTTAACTGCCGGATGATCCAACCTATAATTTACTTGGTACATACTACCTACTTTATTAACCAGTTAAGCTTATTTGGAGATTGTGAAACGCCAACTATGACTTTATTCAACATTAATCAAGTATATTCACAAAAAAGGTATATAACAAATTTTTATAGCGCCACCTTTTGTTGTCAATCGATGATAGCCTAATAGTGTCTTAAAATTCTATGAGATGGCGCTATATGACATTCCTCGAATACTGAACATCTTTTACGAAAATCACGATATTACAAATCACAGTGTAGAGCGAAGCTCGGTTGCCCAGTTACTATTATTATTTCTGTATTTTGTAAATTCAGCCTACATATTTGTGCCAAAGGCGTGATTTTACTTTGTATCATCTCAAAATTATCAGTAAAAACGATATACTTCAACAACTCTATACACAGGGCGAGTGGTGCACTGTACACGTTCCGGCCATCTATCGTTGTTAACGATGCGAGTTTTCTTTATCCCTTCACGTTGTGCGGAAGTTACGTTGGACACAAACAAAAAGCTCGCATGCAGCTTTCGACTTGTTAAGTGAATGCGGGTTTTTTGGTATCTTATGAATATTTTGTGGTATTTTTATTTTTAGTCGTATATAATTTGTGATTTGTTAATGTATTCGTATGATAGAATATCAATACATTTATCAAATAAGTTCCCAAGACAAGACCTATAAGTACATTAAACTTAGGTCAGTATTTTTTGAAGTCATAAGCGGAATCATAAATTCAACATGAACCCAAAATATTGAAACGATTGACCAAAAAAACTTAGACAATGCTTATATTTTACCTGATAACAAAAGCAAGCTATTCGAATGTCGCTATACCGCGCTTTCCACTTTTGTATCTTTAAATAACACAACTATTTTCTTCGCATTGCTGGTGCCAATTTTCGCTGTTCCTTTGCCCGTGACACAGCGACGGTTACCTACAATTCCGTTTCGCGGGAGATCAAAGGACGAACTCCGTAGGGGGTACTTTTTAAAACGAGTGAAACGCGAATCATTGTACGTAAATAACATGCAAGCGTCAAAGGTAAGGCACGCTCAAGTTCTACAAAGCGCTGAAGTCCTATCCTATAGAAAGCTGAAGTCCTTTGTCACTTGAATACGGACTTAACGATGCCATATCTTATTACTATAGGTACAAATAATAACATATATAAGTGCGATAAATATAGACAGAATGAAAATAATGATGTTTAAAAGAGAACAAAGTAAGAGAGTAATTTATATAAATTTTAATGGCAAGAATTGGAACAGGTGTCAGAGTTTGTGTATGTAAGACATGGTAGACACGTTAAAGATTTTGAACGACGAGTGAATGCGGGAAATAAAATGAATGTCTGTGATTACATAGAACCCACCCGAGAGATTCGAGTTTCAAATTGTATTATTGTAACTGTATTATTATAATCATCATATTTCACCTGCTTGTTCCTACAGGATAACCCTTCGGTAGAATCTAATTCTCAACTAGTGTCCCCCGGGACCTCCCGAGTGCCCGACTGGCAACCCCGACGCCGCAGGTCCAATCATTTGTTGCTCATTACATCTGCGACCACTAAATATTACGAATAATTAATGCGGCGGCGAAACTGCCAAGATAATTATCTCATTGGGTCGTTTTTACGGCCCCGTTGCGTGTTGCCATGTTTTATTCATATGCTCTTGTTTGATGATATCACTTTGATAAAATATACACACACTTTTATATCTTAATTTCTTTATGTTGTTCTTTATGTTTTTATTTTTATTATGTTGCTATAAAATAGTAAAAGCAATATTAAGTTATTCTGTTTACATCATACGTGTTCCAAGCATATTTAGTAGCTAGCCCGGCAAATTTCTATTCGCCCTATAATTAATAGATGGTTCACTATTTTGGCGAAAATGGCTTACACATAAAAGATAGATGCTGTTGCTGGCTTTTTTGTAGGACTATTTAAGGTAAATATTTCCAATTCATATTATAAATGTGTAACTCGAGGGGTTTAGTAGTGCACATCAGAATAGCTCGATTTTTTTTCTCCTTACTTGACACTTATCGTTATATTTTGGACAATTCACATAATATCGTTATAAATTATAGCCTATATGTTATTCTGATGCACAAGCTATATTCTTGTAAAGTTTAATTAAAATCCATTCGGTAGTTTTGCGTGAAAGTGTTACAAAAAATCATACATCAATATATATCCATACTTACAAACTTTCGCATTTATAATATTAGTAGGATTTACGAGTGTACATCGCTGATTTTATAATCGTTTAAAAAAACCCAATCCTAAACCAAATACAGAATACAAACTAATTGTGCGCCAGTGATTTATTGTTTTACTTACAAAAGATTATTGTAGGCTTAACGTATAAGACGGCATAAGTGCTCTTAAGGTAGTCCAAAAAAAGGGCTAATAGTAGTTACGAATAAGTAGTAATATAATTATTACCTACCTTCTACAGACCTCTCGAGTGGTAGTATAACGTTCAGATTGGGATAATGCGGTTGTAACGGTTTTGTAAGCTTTTTTTGTATTTATTGTGTGTAATCTCATTTTGTTAGAAAAGTTCAAAGCCTCAAAAACTAAAGTGTGTTTATTTACAGCAATGGTAAGTACCCAATCATAATTCGGAAAATAATAGAAGCTTTTCGAAATATGGTACCAACTTATAAACAAATTAAGGGTTTTCCATAAAGGTATCGACGCAAATCGGCTACCGTCTCACCATGTTATTTCATATATTTGAGAAAATAATTTAGGAAATTTCATAACTACAGTAAAACATTCAGCGATTAATGTTTTTTTTTCTTCCTTGCCTTTTCCCACGTATGTGGGCTCGACACAGTTTTTTACGGCCGACCGCTTGCCTGACGCCAACCGTCTTCGGGCGTATAATTTATAGAGTATTAGTAGAATAAATAAACAAGAAATAAATCATATGATCTTAAATGGATTACGAAAACTATAATTGTCATCGGGAGAAGTTCGTTGTTTTTGCGCTCATTCCCAGCTTATGTAACACTTCGGGGTTTCGACGGCAGTATTAATAATTCACTAGGTTATGCTTTGCGTGCAATTAACTAATGAGTCGTGAGGGTTTATAATGCTGTAAATATATTATGAACCGGTGGTTACACTTTAATGTGTGGGTTTAGCTTCAAACATGCGTGTAGTTTGCGAATCGCATTGAAATATGTTATAGTATTTAATTAAACATTGCAATTTTTGACGGTACCATCACAATAACCAAAAATTGAAAAAAAAAATATTTTTCGTTTACAAAGCGTGTCAAAACTAGAACCCTAGGGTACGTGTCGATTCGCAACGAAAACAATTGGAAACTGTAACAAACGGGTTCCGTAATTTACATAGAGGGCGACGCTGCGCCCCGGGCGAGGTACGATTAAAATCCCTAAAATACGCGTCAACGTGTTGACGTTTTGATGAGGCGAAATAAATTGTGTTGGGGCGAAAAGATGCCCTTAGGGTTGGTACGTGCCTTCAAGAAATGAAGCTAATCATCCGACTCTTTTGGGCTTAAGTTCAACATTAATATACTTTCCGTATATTTTTTTATTTATTTTTTATTTATATATTTAATGATGATCCTAACATTGATTTACTCAAAGGTAACATCTGTACTAGACCACGGGCCCAGTAGGGAGAAGATCTCTACGCATTGTCGACAATAATTGATGTTTCAATTTATACTTATGTGTACCTATTAATTTATACTTGTGTATTCTATTTCATGCTAAGTGAAATGTAAATTAAATATTTGTTTAACACACCTTGTATCAATTCGATCGCAATGGTCAACTGAGTGATTGCTTGTAAACTCTCAATCAGTCATTGAGTTATATTTTTGCGTGTGTAACGAACTCACAAAAATTGGCATTATCATATTTTCCATTTGTAAACTCACACGCTCTGCCACACCAACGGCTGGTCAGTCAGAAACAATGCCGCAAACTTGAGTGCGAAATCAAAAGCGGACCTAAATCAAGCCGCGCCGAGTAATGGAGCCGTCAGCGACCGACACCTCGTCACCGGCACAAGGGCGACCGTTTAAAACTTTCCAACACGCCAACCTTGTTAGGCTGATAACACACTGGAGTATAAGTAATTTAAATAAAAAATAAAAGTTTCAATACATTGAAATACAGTATAACATTTTTAAAGCAACACGTAACTGATTTAATGAGCAAACGATTAAGCAGTTCACCTGATGTGAAGTGACCACCGCTTTATCAGCATCCACAAAAGGACGCGAGTCTATGCAAAATATATATGAAAAGAGGTTTTAAGTAGACGAAGAGAAATAGATTAAGGAAGGATGGGAAATAGATGGAGAACTTCTGTGTAAAGAAAAAGACGTAGTACAGTGATTGGGGCACTAAACGTCACTCACTATTGTCCACTATACACGGTAGTAAGAAATCGTAACCACTACTTTTAGCCTATTTAAGTTTATCAATGATGCCTGATAATACCTAAATAAATATTAAATAATAAATCTAAATACATAGAAACAAAACTTTTTCTAAGAAAACATTTGAAAAGGATGTTATTTTTGCATCCTTAGTATATAACAAAAAAAGATCGTGAAATAAGTCGAGATATAGTAAAATACTTGCTTTATTGTCTTTTTACCAGCCAGCATCTCGTGTATGTCAGAGGAAAAGTCACTGGTGTGAATGGGCTTTTAAGCCGGAAGGCTCAAGCCATGCGACATTTTGGTCTGGTGTCGCTTTGTGCTGTTTTGTATGTCAGGCAGACTGCATGCTCTGCGACTCGACGAATCTGTTACACGGTACACTTGTTACGTGTACTTATATATATATGTTGTTGTGAAGTTCGTTAGTTTATAATCGGACGATGCACACAGTCAGCATATTCGGCGCTTAAAGAATCATTCACAATTTGACGAATCATGAATGACATGTGTTTGACATATTGTGTTAGTTGTTAAGTGTTTAGTGAGATTTACATTAATTTAACTATCACATCTTAACTGTGTCTTTCAGGGAATCCTTCGACATACTTTTTACCGATGTTCGAGGCATCCGAAAACTTACACACTTAATACAGACTTCTAAACACACTACACAAAAAATCGTAACTTTGTCCTTATGTTTCAACTAGGCTCATAAGCGTAAAAAGTTATAATTTCATTGTAACATTGAGAAAAACGCCACCTACTTAAAGTTTAAAAGGGGTTTCGTGTCATTTTGGTTAGTTTAACTGTAATTTTTTAAACATATGATTATAATTAATTAAGTACGTAACCTCTTAGATTTTGTTCATAACGACCGCGTAAACGAAAGTTCTGAACTAACAAGTTACGAGTCACATTTTCCTTTTGCGTGTCTTGTATTAAAACATTCCAACTTTATGCTTCGCCTCTTGAACTGCAATAAAACTTTAAGAATACCTCATGCGGTGATCTAAATGTAGGTAAAGATAGTCTCACTACCTCAACAAGTTGCGCCGCACCCGCTCTATTTACCGGGAATGAATGCTGTAGGCGCGCACGAGCCGTGACCTCCCGCTCAAGATGCGAAAGCAATTTAAGTTTAAACAATGGCTGTGGTGTGCCTCGTTATACCAATTGTCAAAAGGTTGCACGCGACTCTCGCACTTATGTCCAAGTAATTCAGCTCACTATCGCTGAAACGGCTTTGACGTGTACAAATGGAAGTGTCACGAGGATGCGCTACAAATTCGCTCAGTGTCAACGTAAACTGCTGCAGATATTTTTATTTACTCTACGTATCATTGTTGTGACGGTAGTTCAAAAATTGTCACAACAAAATTTAGTAGGAATAATGTCCAATACCCTAAAAGTAAATTTCCTGATTTCAATTACATAAAGAAAACTGTTTACAAAACAACAGTTATCTTTATTTCAAATTAAGTATAGAAAACTTTGTATGCTTAATTTGAAATGTTTACGAATATTATAGAAACATTTTTCTACTAATATTGTTACACTGTTTAGTAATGTAATTATTAGAGCTTATTTCTAAAATCATATCAAAAGTAGATTGGTTAGTAATTAACGCAGTGTAAATTAATAATTTCTGAACTTGTAGGTGGTGAGAGCATTATTTTGCTTAATAATTTGCTCTGTATTTTGACTTTGAAATATTCATCAGCATATTTCCAGTATGATACATATAAACTAGTGCCGCACGTTTGTGCGTAGTGTTTACTAGCTGTAGTGCAAAGCTGCCGCTGGCGATACGCGTGGTTTAACGCACACGTTAATGCATTCATTCGTCTTGCAGGGTGATTTACACAATGCGTAACATTACAATAATTAGATTTATGATAAATAAATATGTTTTGTTGATGCCCAATCCTATTAACAATCCAAACATTGGTATTTAATCGTTCATTGCCGGCGATGATCTGCTCCCTACTATAAAATAGAAATCACATCATATGCTTAAATGCTTACCGTACTTTTACCCAGTTCGAAAGGTGGTTTTTTACAGTGGTAGAGACCGCAACAACATGCACTGCACGAATGGGCTGGCTCGATCGATGAAACACCGAGACCTCACACAAGACAGGCATAAAATAGAAGTATCCTTCTGCGTTTCGTCTAATGAGTGAGGTATCAGAGACCCGATTTCAGTTCTCTTCCCTTTCCCACCTTTTCTTAATAAGGATACCTAAGGATGAGGATAGAGGGGAACCAGTTTGGGGATTGGACGGGAAAGGGATTTATGGGGAAACGGGAATGTCCTTTTTCCTGCCTATCACGTCCTATGTCCATTAAAGGTAAGCAACGCATCTGTAACTCATTTGCTTGTTCCGGATGCCGGGTAGCGGTCGTTTAACATCAAGTGACTCACTCGTTTGACACCTTCGTCCATAAAAAAACTGTTCGGCCTAAAAATTTGCTAGCTAGCTTTTAAATGTTCGATTTAATGTTATTTAAGTTACGAGAAGCATGATCATTAACTTATTTTTTATTCTCGACAGGACTGTTAGTTAGAAATAAATGTGTGCTGGGACACATAGTAGAAGTGAAACTTCAACCTTTTGATATCTTCTAAACTATTGGTCAGTATGATATAGTTCAAAGGGCAATTATAATCTACATTAAATTCTCTTGATGTTTAACACATTTAAATGGATAAGGATTCATACTGAACACGTATAATAGCGTAGTTAGTGGCGTATGCGTTTTAATTAATGTTTCCTAAGAAAATAAATAAGCGTGCAATAGAAAAACGGTCAAGTGTAGTGGTAGGAGTAAGTCCGTTAAAACGATATGCTATTGGTAAATGGCAATTGCACGACACCACCTAGTGGTCAAAGTCATCACTACTCAAAGCGGGTCATGGGCTCTTATGGAAGTCGATGCAATCGCCACCTCGATTTCAAAAATGTAACTACTCAAAACGGGCCACAAAATACATTGGAGACATTTACCTATCCCTACTCCGCTGGAGAAAGTATACTTCGAATCACGCGTGATAGGGATAAGAAAAAGATGGCGCGTAACGGAAAAATGTGACGCGTAACGAAAAAATGTTACACTAAATT
>JWHW01030114.1:0-11371 GCA_000931545.1 Papilio glaucus | reverse complement strand
CGCCAATTCTGACTTATCAATATTTGATAATTTGTAATATTCCAAGAATACTACATTGAAATTAAACTAATTTTATACACACATGGGGACATTACCAGTAGCTACTAGTAGTAATTATTCAACCGTCGGAAATAATATAAATGAGATAAAATCCGTAAAATTAGTTTAAATTAATTTATGAATATTTATTTCTTAAATGGCGCATTGAAAATAGTTGATATTATTCGGTGATCTTTATTAGATCTTTTATTCTTTGATCTCAATTAGATTTATTGAATTGAAACATTGTTGAAAATCAACTCAATTTTTTAAGATAATAAACATGCACCTAATCAAGTCCGTATGACTCAGTGACGTGCACAGAAATCTACATATATAAAAATGAATCCATATTTTTCTTGTTCATGGTATGGCATGGTATGGTGGTGATCGGCTGAATCGCTATTTTTTTTTATATTTGTTATTACAAGGAGAAAGTTATTACGAAAGAAAAAATTAAGAAAGTCGCGCGGATAATTAGAAATTTAAGAAAACAAAACGTCTATAATTCCACGCGTTTGACAGTTCGAGCGTATTTTTTTGGAGAAATATCAATTTAATAGTTTAAAAAAAAATAACATAGAACTTTGTTTTTTAGAAATTCCCGTGTGCACCTTTGTACATTTTTTTAACAAAGGATTGTCACCTATTTGTAAAAGGATTCTGTTTAAACTGAAATGCACGGTGGATGAAACCGCGGAGCATAGCTAGTGTAGTACCTCAGTATATTATGTACTTCACATATCTTCTATACATTTCTTGAATACCCTTCGTCCGTTGCTAAGAGCGTGTTAAATCAAACACTTAGGTACATTACTAAAGAAAGTTAATAAAAATCTCACCTTAAATTTGTATTGCGAATCCAATTTATGTTGCTCGCTTGCTATAAAATTTAAAGCAAGCGGCCGTAAAATGAGCTACAGGTTTATGGAGTGGTTCGAATATATAAGTTAGTCTAATATACAATAAGTTAAAATTCCTTTGACGATGGTTCTACACTAGACCATCATTGTACCGAGGTGTAAAATGTACAAACGACTTACGAAACAACACCTACATATTCATGCAAATTTCACTCCATACCCTTATTTGACATTCCCATTTGTAATTAATTATGTTTGTTCTCCTTTGTGGTTTAGGAGAGAAGACTCACCTGAAACAAAAGAGGTGAGTAATTAGGTCGTTGTTTGGAGGAGACAAAATTTAATTAATTTTATAATTTAGACTCTAGATACGACACCAGTCGACGACGCAACATTTGATCCTTTTGTGAAGCGAGGAAAAATGAGATCGTACTTATATCCTCCCTTTAATTATACAAATTTAGGGTACCTTTAATTTTACGTAATTACTCAGCTAGATACAGTGTGTATTAGAATATATTATAACTTAAATGAAGGTCCATTTAAGTTATAATATATTCTATTATTGCTATATTTATAAGTTGCCATCCCCATTCCATTCCTTATTTCTCGCATATTCCCTTTGTTCTGAAACGTTCGTCAACTAGAAGTAAATAAAACGTTCTTCGTCGTGAATTACGTACCCATGATTCAATCTTACATATCAAACAGTCCGTACATTCAACCCAAATATTGTACAAAGGCTAAAATTTCGCAAATGATCGTTTCGGCGATTTTCTTTTATTAAAAAAAAAACATTTCGCGCACGCCGAGCCGAGTCGAGCCAATGTTCTATTTATTTCATCTCTGGGAAGATTAGGCTTTCGCACATCGAAACTCGAGGCAACAGGTGCCTCCGCCGCTCTCCCCGCTTACGTAGCAAGACTACTAACCAAGCAAAACAAGACAGAATACACCCCTCCCGCCCCGCCGTCAAACCCTGTTTACACTAGCACAGAGACCGAGAAAATGTACTCAAAATTACCAAAAGACTTATTTAGAATATAAACACTGAGTGAAGTAGTTTGACTTCTTTTTTACGTTAATTTTAACGATGTTATTTCTCATTGTTTACAAACAGAAAGATAAATAATTACAAGAAAAATATTTATAATATTAAGAAGTTGTTATTCACATACATAAAACTGTATCGTTTTCACTATCGCGAAAAACGCTTCAGAAGAGTAGTGGAGCCGCAGCAGTTGTACGAATAGGTAGACAAGTTACCCAACTTCACAGAATAGTCAAATCGCCGTTAGTTTTTCGCCATGCGAAGAAAAACGCAAGTGTGCACATGGTTTTAATAACATTTTCGAAAAAAAAAGAAAAAGCGGTATATATACTTCTGCCTAATTACGTATGAGCATGGTGCTGTAGGTCTCAACCACTTACCATGTCTTTCTTATCTACATTTCAAAAAGGCAAGGTCTAGAACCTCGTAGTTTAAGCGTATCGTAACGTTCGGCAGACATTTATTATAATTATTGTTTTCACAATCACATATACTCAGGTAATAATGTCTTCAACTTCATAATTTATTGCATCATTAAAGCAATTAAAGCTTATACATTTTATTTCTATGCAATGAGATATATACTAGTACCCTTAAATTCTTCCCTCTATTTATTATGTCTACCGGAGCACGCGTTGCGCGGCGCACTCACCGAACCATAAAAAAGGGAAATCAATTATAACGAAACGGCAAGCCCACAACGAGCGCTGTCCAGTTTTTGATAAACCCTCCCACCCCTCGCATTGTAGCTGAATGACAAAAATAACAAAATGCATCACGGATGCTACAGAGGTCTATATAAAATGGACGCCCGGTCGAAAGACCCTTACAAAGAACACAATATGTTGTCTCGTCCCTTTTCAAATCGAAGCCTAATTAGTGACATGGAATTCGATAGCGAAATATTGACTGTTAAGGTTAATATTATTTCGTATAATAACGTTTTCACGGTTAACATAATAAATCAATACATACTTTAAATTATATTGTAGTTTATAATCGAATATGTACGACTTCTGAAATGACGATTTACTTAACAGCTGCCAGACTTTGATACCAAGGTAGAAGAATCGATAGAAAATTGACAACCCGTTTCAAACAGTACTACAATCAATAGTAATCGAATGGCTATGTCATGATAGTGTCACGTACACTTTAATGCTCATTTTCTTTAAATAAAATAGGTGGCAAGAGCAAGCTATTCACCTGACATTAAGTAACCGCTGTCTATAGACCGATGAGATACAGATGCGTTGCCTATCTTTTATGGACAGAGGATTGAATAAACAGAAAAAAAGCTTCCTTTTCCTATCCTTCCCCTCCCCCGTCAAATCCTATTCTCCTTCCCATCCTTTCCTAATTAGAATAGGATAGGAAGGGGAATACTAACTAAACGCAGAAATACTTCACGTCTGCCTTCTTGAGGTCGTGGTTGGTAGGAATTCATTCTCTGCACAATACATTGGAAATCCAAAGCTGGTTCTAAGTATGCCGGTAGAGGCAATTAATCAAGTAACACAATACTACGAATGTCACGTAACAAAAGATTTTTTTACAAAAGAAACCGTTCAAATGATACAATTACATGCAATTACTGAAACGCAAAAAGAATGGAGTATGAAATTCTCATAAAACAGACTTTCTTGTACGAATTAAGCTCACAAAATCTTCACTGAGGTGTACAAATGTTCATAATTAAGCTAATAGAACTTTAAAGTTCTAAATGTTACCCCGAAAGAATAAGATAGACTGTCTCATTACACGTCGTTTGGATTCACGTCATAAGAAGACTAGTTATTGCAATCCGGTAATAATAATAAGGTAAGCTCACTACCTGTAAATACTTATAGAACCTAACTGTAGATACCTCATCCATGCAAACACGGACGTGACAAGGCAGGCAGCCACAAATAGGTATATAAATACGTAATTTAAATCATCTAAATTGTAAAACAATGTAATGACTTTGTATAATCAGCATTTTATATTAGACTTTCTTTAAATCAATTTGAGTGTGTTATATTTAATGTTATATGATGAATCGGAATAGTATTTCAAGCTGCAAGACAAAGATTTATTCTGTTTATAATAATGTTAATTCAAAAGAACTAACGTGAATATCGTTTATTATAGAATCAAGATTTATTTTGACCAATTCAATTGACAGAAATGTGCCTGGAGTCTATAACGTCGATATCAGCCGAAGCTGTTGTAATTATTAAGTTAATAATATGTGCCTTAGATAAAATTATGTAAAAAAGCTTAACCTGCTCAGGCCACCTTATACAACTTCAAAGTGTCTTTTGACTTTTACCTATAAATATTAACACACATAGTGTGCACGTACGTGTGTATGTTTTCAAAACAAAACGTCAACAAGGGCACCTCAACGAGCGGTCGAGATTAAAAATTGCCATTTTATTTATAATTTATAATCGCAATAGAGCCGGCGATTGCGCGTGTTGGGTGCGTTTTATAGCTGCCAGGGGGCGCTAATGACGTCAAATAATTGGTGCTTTAAATGTAAATGATGACACACGCCGACCTCCGAGCTTTATTAAATTCGGGCGCACCGCGGGCGGCCGCGGTAAGATTCGCGAATGCAATGTCGACGCATGATTTCCCATGTACTGTTAAAGATAGCAGTTATTAATGAATTGCATGTTTTTACGGAAGAAGGTGGCAAAACAGCAAAATGAGTCGCAGATGCGTTGCCACCCTGGAATAGACAGGGAAACGGATGATTTATTATAGTTACGCGAATGCTACAAATTGGATTAATTTTAAGGATTTTATCGCGTTTATTTTTCGTTTTTTGGTTCCCAACGTTTCGAGTACCTTACAGCGCTCATGGTCATGAGGGCGACTGTGTAAGACGTTCCAATTTCAAAAGTTTTAATCAGATGTAACTCCAAGGATAGAGATACAAATAGTTGTATGTCCGTGACATCAACCTTACAGATACAAAATCTGTGGCGTGTGTAAAATACTTGCGGTCAACTATATTACTCATCTCACAAGAATTACAAACCTTCAAGAAAATAATAAAAAAAACTGCTTTAGATGGAGTAGAGCTATATTTAACAATAGAATACGGTAGAAGATTATTCATTTTACTTTTTTAACTTTAACAATATTACACAAGCTTACGTCATTAAAGTTGAAAATACAATAAAAAATACTATACCAATGTTATTAAAAAAGTATATAAGCTTTGCTACTGTTTCTAGTAAATTTAATTAAAAATGAGCAAAGTGTATTTTATTAAATAGCAACAAAGTAAGGAACAGTTAGTTAGAAATTTAATTTTATACATTACTTACGGTCTAAGAGACGGCGTAAGATCGACCTTCGCCTATCTGATAACCAGTTGACACATTTTTTATCAAAATTTATTTTTTCGAACACGCCTATGATAGTTTTCCAATCGAAAAGTGTCCATGGCTATATTTGATTAAGTTAATTGTAGTAAAAAAAATCTCTTAATCTTCGCTCATTTGATAACCGAACAAACTTGCTTTCAATTTGGATATTATAGTTTATAACAGGGAGAGTATGCCTAGGTAGGTTTACCTACTTATTTTTGTTCGTGGGCATTTGACAAGCAGATTCTCCTATCTTATAACCAATAAAAATGAATATCTAAAGATAAAATATCTTAATCACGAAAATAATCGTATAGATTTGCCTGCTAAAATTTATGTCCAGGGAATATTCATGCCACGCTTGGAATTTTTTAAATTCATACAATTCATATCAAACATAAACATTACATAAAAAAACTATCAGTTCGATTATCAAATGAGAGAAGCTTATAAAAAAAATATGTATTAAAATTGACATTAAATATAGCTATGAACGGTTGGAAAACTATCGTAGTCGTGTTTAGAATTTCAATCCTCATCTGTTTATCAGATGACGATTGAAATCATGCCTCATCTGGTTATCAGATGGGCGTTGGCTATCTTACACCGTCTCTTCTACTATTACTGTTTAATAAAAGTTTATAAAAAATATTGCTTTCACAACCCAGTGTTAGTTTTATTAAAGCGCGAGAAGGTAGGTATTAATATTGCTTTCTTTGTTTTAAATTTACAACTTTTTTATGTTAGTTGCCTTCATTGTCAGATAAAGCTGCGATGTCTGCTTTCGTTGTTGACTATTTGATGATGCCACAAAGTCACTTTGCCAGTCTTTATCTTACTACATTCAGTTTCGATGTTCTCCGTTAACAATTTGTAAAGACACACCTATAAGTTTATCATAATTAACTACTATTAATTGCTGCTTGGAAATTACAATCCTGATAATTTTCCTTACCCCTTAGTTACAATAGCATATGATATTCAACCAAATCGAAATTGTATTGTTTTTACCTAAAAGAAACACAATGGAAATCGTTTTATTGTTGTTTCTAATTATTGTTAGGTTTTGTTTCCTTAATTGCTGTCGGTTTGTTATATACGCACATTGTTGCTTTTGATATACGATAGAATTAAAAAATATGCATTGTAACCATTAATTTTGGTACCTACATATATCCAAAACTTATACGAAACGCGTTTATTGTCGACACAATAAGACGCAACTTCACTAAAACGTGACATGGAAAGCTCGAGTTATTCTTTGCCGAGTGTGCATTTTAATATTTGTAGTTATAGTAATATATGAAGTTTAAATGAAGTAATGACGACTAAAACGAAATTATTATAGTAATTTAATTTTAATATTTTGTTGTATGCAAACGTTTAACTGTAATTAATTGTTTGTTAAAACAATGTTAAGGAACATCTTCATTTGATATGTTTATGTTTGTAAATATAGAAATTAAACTAAAGAAAACCATGTTTTAATTTGAAATGCTAAACTTGAACGGGAGCAAAAGAAAACCGAGTGCCGAGAGAAAGCCAGATTATACGAACAACAGCGTTCTATTTAATCAAAGCTCTTCTGTTCAGTTGCTTACTCAAAGAAGTATTTATTGTGCTACGCTTTCCTATCAATAGTTTTAACTGAAAAAAAATGTTAAAACAAAACATCTATTATTTATGTTTCTTTTTTAAAGTGAACAATGTACCTCTACAGTACAAAAAATGTATTCTAACATACAATATTTTTTGGATAGATATAGTTCCGGACACCAAAAGTTTATCACCTGCGCATATTTGAAGCAGTATGATAACATTTATTGCTATACTATTGAGAACTTAGATGTCATTTATCATCAATTAGACAACAACAGGGTTGCCATATTGCCATATTCTAAATGATGATGTATGATAGTTTTAATTGGGGTCCGGCTACCGTTGAGTTTTTTTATGGAGGTCCAGAAAAATAAATAATAGATTCTAAGAAGGTTTCAAACGTATGAAAGTAGACTAACACTAATTTATTACTTACATCCGCGGCCCGAGTGTTTCCGATCGCTGATCTAGAAGATTCAGAAATATCGTAAGACGAAAAAGTATAAAGTATTTGTAGCATTGGCTATTTTAGATTTTATTTATATCGTTTAACAGTGGTAAAGCCCGCAACAACAACATCTGTTGCACAAATGGGCTGGCTCGACATGTGAATTACCACGAACTCACAGAAGACAGGCGTGAAGTTTCTACTTCTGTATTTCTGAAGCTTCGTCTGATGAATGAGGTGCCGGAGACCTAATCCTAGTCCTTTTTCCTTTCCTATCATATTTCAATAAGAGAAGGATGGGAAGAGGAAAAGGATTAACTGGGATAAATAGGAAAGGGCAACATTTTTTTATTTATACCCCTCCTCTGTCCATTAGAAGTAGGCGCATTTGCAAGCCGTTAGCTTGTTGCAGATGCCTATGGGCAGCGTGCATTTAAAATCGAATGACCCGCTTGCTCGTTTGCCACCTTCTTCTATAAAAAAAGATCGTATCGATCGTGCTTTAATTTTGGGATTGGATAGATTCATTGAAGTCTGTACGGATTCTTCACATTGCATTTCGGGGTTCACTCGCTTCCGGAAATACTGATTAAGCTCTTATTCAGTTCATTGAATAATCGTGTTTATTTCTTATATCTTATAGCGGTTTTTATAAAACCACATCGTATCGATAAAACCTACATCATTATGTGGATGTCCTTTGGGATGACAAGGAAAATTAATAAATAACAATCGTTCTGAGTAAATAACTGTTGGGAAAGTATTGTAATGATCCCTAAATCCTACAGGGATACATTCTGAGTAACTTTATTTATTGGTTGGTTTCCCTTTTCACAGCACCATACGACAAAAACTAACCTAAAACTAAACCTTCTTGAAAATAATAATATTTTAGCTATAATTATACGTACTATGATGAGTACGGAGATATCAGAAAACAAACTCTTATGGTAGTCAGATATCTAAAGAAAAATGATGTCTAGAAATGTTTTCAACTGTCACATACATTCTAAAATGGCTATTTCAATTGCCAGAGTCTTTTACAACTTCTATAGTGTTTAGTGTAGTTGTTATTGTACCATAAAGACCAACAATCATTTTGCCATTACTGAATATTTATGAAGTTTTAAACGGGCAAGTGTACCAGCGTGGCGCCGTGAGAAACTCTTAATTCAGATTTAGCATTTAAATTTATTTAACTAAAACGGTACCTTCAAACAAACACTCGAGAATGAAAGCTAAACAGAGGCATGCGTTCACTTTAAACAAGTAATTAAGTCACTGACGCCAAATTAATTATTACAACTAACTTCTAAGATTTGAGCGCAGTTCAAATTAAATGCAAATGTCTCGTGGCACTTGCACGGGGCGGTGGAAGTTCGCAGCCATTCGGTTCCATTAAAACAATACGAATTTAAATCACATTCAAATTTCGCACTTCGATTAAAAGCTCGAAGAGCAACGCGAGCCTAAGTGTAAAGTAAACACCGCTACCGGTTAAGTTGGACCCGTGGCGGACACACCAGCTCGATTGGACCCCGGTGATACCAAACGTCACTCGCGCATACCCTTGACATTAACAGGGGCAGAGGGAGAACGACGTTTCAAAGTAGAGTGGCCACATTCATGTGATCCCAATTACTATGTGAGCCAAGCCGCTTATGCAAATGACGATTTCCCGCGGACGCATCTAATGGGCCGTAAGGGCGGCGCGGGGCGGTTGGCGATGCGCTTTCAACACTGACGTTCCCCTTATATTTACTCCATTACAAATAAGAATAGATAACGTCACCACTTCAGTCCTGTAGGTATAGACTACGACTATAGATTAAATACAATCTGTTACTATAGAGAAGTAAAACATTTTTAGTCTTTCCAATGGGAAGACGAAGCAATAAAAGAAGTGCTGTTGCTAGTTGATCATTGAGAAGAACACGTCTTCTTCCTTATCGGGCAAAACGCAAGTTTCCTTTTAAACAAATAAATATGCGCTTACGGCCTTAACTCAGAGGGGTAGGCAGAGATCATGTATGCGTAGATGTATGAAGAAAGAAGAAGCGAGAGAGGTGAGCCAGGATCGCGCCAAGTAGAAATTTGTGATCTCTGTTTACCCCTCCGGGTTATGGGCGTGAGCGCATATTACCTTTCAAAACTATGTATAACACCAACAAAAAAAGTTAAAAAGGTTTTTTGTTTTCTACAAATCTTTAAGACCAGCTTGGTCGAGCTTCTTCAAATCAAATCCGGATACCATGTACTTATGTATAACTTTTTGGCCAACTTTTCTACGTTCGCTTTATTTGAGTTGAAAAACTATTTAAAATATTTATGAGACAATTTTGAATAATTCCACATTGCATAACAGGATAGGATTAAAGTTTGGAGCAGTTTTAACATTAAAACCTGAAGGTTACCGTCGGCGTGTTAGTTTGAAGACTTTGTGCAAAATGGAATAAGCGCGCCCGGATTTAAGATGTGTACGTTGCAGATAAGGAGAGTTTACCATAATTTCAAATTTTACCCGTCTTGTGGGCAACCAGGATTGTCTTCAAAATAAAACTTAAGAAAAAAACATAATGAAAACGAAAATAAACATTACGTTCTTTATGTATTTACAATTTATGAAAAATCGTCATAAGTAAATGTGCAAAAACTTTTTCAGGGAATCCAAATTAAAATCATGTTCAGATATCAAACAATAAACTAATAAAAAAGAAAGCAAGAGTGTCTATGCTCCTTTCTTATTAATTTTTAACCATAAAGCCTGCTGCGCTATTATAATTTATTTTCTTATAACTCTAGTTATAAATGTTTGATTCGCAATTCAATTGCCACCCCTTCCGGCGCAGGTAAGTGTATATTCAAGCAAATAATTTGATCGGCCGCCCCCGTTGCAGTGTCCGCCGGGTACATTGGCTCTGCTCCCACAAATTGATCAATTTATAACTCTAGTCCAGACTTTTATTGGCGCTTATCCCGTTTAATTGGGCTGGAACGAACTAAATCGGAAGCACGGTGTCTATTACACTTAATAATGTCCCAGCTAGTGCGTGTTCACTGTGACTTGTGCAACAAATGGTCTATTCATCGTTATTTACACGATTTTTTACTACATTCTAAAGTTACAAGAGCAACATAATGTTTATCTGATAATAAGTGACGCGGTTTAACTATAATTCGCTTCAAAAATTCTTGACGAACGAACTCTTACAACACCGCGTTTGGATTCATCAATTTCAACGTCTCATTAAGTACAACTAATTTAATTTGTTTTAAGAACAGTTCAAACTAAACGTACTAATGTTTTTACACTTCGTGGTCGTAGAAATAGACTTATCTGTATTATCTACGTAGACGGCATACGAAGATATGCAATGCATGTGTTAGATTTAGGTTTAAATAAAACAAAATATAAATATGCTATCACGCGCGTAACCCAGCGGGCTAGGCAGATATAATGGATTTCCATTTGGCGCGATGCTGACATACCACTCATCTAAATCATCATCGTTTACATCCATAACCCTACGGATACATATTCATTGGTTACGGATACTCTTTGTATCGCCCTTGTTTAGTATGTCACATAATTAATCGATATTAGTTCTCCTTGGACGTCCCTATCAACACTCACTTTTTCAACATAAATTTGTTTCGATACTCTCTTCATTCACCTTTTAACATGTTCGACCCATGGAAGCAAACCTTTCCCAATTCTAGGCACAACATCCACTTTTAAGTCACACTTATCCCTTATAATGCTTGTTGGCGATGCAAAGCAGATATCCTAAGCTGCGTGTTACGAATTGTATAGTGAACCAAAGCGAGGCACTCGAGCCACATACTAGTTGTAACCACCTTTGTAAATGTATATTATCGTTATGAGAACGTATCTCGATTATACGGATACGCATTAAATTATATAGAAATATCATAGTTTGTAGATATGTATCGTGCTACTTAAATATGTAAGAAACACTTGTAATGTAGAAATAAGGAATAAATA
>JWHW01030113.1:31559-41992 GCA_000931545.1 Papilio glaucus | reverse complement strand
TGTAAATAAATTTAAGTATTTAGGCCTAAACATTGATAATCATTTCAAATGGAAAATACATGTAAATTTTATCTGTAAGAATTTAAGATCAGTTTTATGTAAGTTTTACCATTTAAAACCAGTGCTAAACAGACATACGCTAAGAACAGTATATTTCGCGCTTGCCGACTCGCTTTTAAGTTACGGATTCATAGTGTACGGGCGAACGTTTAAGACATATTTAAAAAATATTAGAAATTTGCATATAAGACTGATTAAGTTCCTAGTTAGTAAAAATGTTAAGAAAAAATGTAATAGACATTATGATAAGCTATTTCACGTTTGCAAAATTTTGCCAGTAGATAAAAAGATTGATTATTTATTAGGATAAGAATACTATTACAAAGACAAATGTAAAATATTAGTAAAAAAGAAATATAATACGCGAAGAGAAAATGACAAAAAATTATTTCAGCCGAAGGTAAAGAATTACTATGGAGAAAGAACGTCTAATTACATGGCACCAAAATTATTTAATAGAATTGATATGCTAAGACAGAGACATTATATAAGCAGAAAATTGTTAAAGTTAAAGCTAAAGGGACTTGTTTCTCGACGAAGAAAAAGTGTCCTCATCGAGAAACAAACCTGTAATAAAGTGAGGTTATGTTTAGATGTTTAATGTTTATGTTAAGTGCATGTTGTATAAGAAAACATTTTTGTTTATTTGTAATAACGAGCGCGTCTCGCCGTTAAGCAGTACAGCTTGGCGAGATAAAATTCTTAGTTATCTTCTAATACAAATTGATAGTAGAAAAAGGACAAAGGAATACGGTAAATTTACAAATACAAAAAATAGTATATTTTATATTGAATTTAAGATAATGGCCTCGTATATAAACGTTATAAAAGGTTAACTTTAGTAAATAATATGTTATGTAACAAATCAGCTTATTGTCCTAAATATAAGAGGAAATAAAAATAGAATTGGAACGTGAAATAATCCCCGACAATACGGTGTGAACCGTGGCTTAAGTCCCCGCTTCGGGGAGTCGGTATCTGCGACGATTTGCTCCGAGCGACGGTTTAACGCTAACAAAGCTGCTTCCGATCGATTAAGTCCGTTGAATACACACGAGGAACGGACCGCGATTACTTATTCTCCAGCATACGACTTCCAGTAATGTAACAGCTGAAACTGAAAACCGAAACTAATCTCTATTCAAAATTACAAAGCGAACTCACGCGATACAAGAAAAATAGAGAAACACAAGTGAAATAAAATAAAGAAAACAACACCTATATACCTATCGCAAAAAACACAGACGGACAGGACTACTGACAGAAGTGAAAACTCAAAACAGGTGGTAAGAAGCGACAATAGTTTAAAAATAAACCCTTGTACTTTAACAATAAAATTAAAAATTGAGTAGACGAAAAAATCGTTCTTCGTTAAGAAGTTCTCGCTTCAAAAATTACAGTTGAAAGTTAAATTACTGGGGAGAAAGAATAGCACGGCGATTAAAAAACACAGGCAGTCAGTCATAAGGATTACCGACAGAATCGAAAACTCAAAACAAGTGAGAAGGCGCAACAATAGTTCACAAATAGATAAACAATCAACAAAAATATACCCTCGTACCTTAATAATAATATAGAAAATTAAATACAAGAAAAATAAATAAATAAAAGTTCGTCGACACTGTTCCAAATTCAAATATGCATGTTGTTGATGCGTGTTAGTGATGCATGTTGTGCATGTTGTTCGCGCCAACCTAGAAGATTTTCCCCTACCAAATATTGTCTTAGGGGGCTAAAGAAGTTTTCACTTCATCAAATCACTGACTATACAATATTTAGATAACAAAGTGTTGCACCCGCGATACAAAGGACGGTCACGGGTGCGACCGATTTAAGGTAACTTTTATTTCGATTCAACTAACATTACATTGTTAAAAACGATTGATTTAGTACTAAGTTTGAAGTAGTTTGCTTTTGATATCTTCTTACTTTTACAAAGTTTCAAAAATGTAGCATTTTATTTCTGTTAAAAACACAACAAACATATAACGAATCATCAGAAAACGAAACAATATAATACAATACAAGATGGACTGATGATATGGTCAAGGTTGAATGAGGAGAGCACTGATGATGACCGTGTAAAGGGACCGTTTATTTTAACAATATGTTTCAAACATTTTATAAATATTACTATACTATTATAGAAGAAATGTCAACTAACTGAACTCTTAGCGAATAACGTAACATAATCAAGCCATAAACCATAAAAGAATAACAAAGTCAAAGTATAAAAGCCACGGATCTTTGTACATCATAACAACACGATGCCTTTGAGAGGTGCACGAGACGATGGGATATCTTATTCAACGCGGGGACGCACCCGGCACGGTGCACTAATGCACTGGCGGGAAGACGGGGGCAGCGGGAGGACGGGGTAGAAGAGGTCGGGAGTGCTCTTTGACCGCCCACATATACCGTTATGACGTGACGTGTGCGAGTACAAATGGGGCAATGGATGCGGCTCGCTTTAAAGCTTGGATATATCGGTACAAGAATCGTGAAAGAATAACGCGCCTTTGTGATGTTTATGATGTACGTACTGTTTGAAATATTCTTCAACTTATGAACTTTGAATTTTACAAAGAGAAATAGAAAACTTCTTCTTAAAGAACTCCATTTGCCATGGAAAAAAATTACCGAGGAGGATTGGCGTCAGGCAGGCGGCTGGCCATAAAATTTTAGCCTAAACCTGTACAGTACTGTATAGACTACGGTCATACTGTGCCGAGCCCACATAAGTGGGCCAGGGGCAGGAAGATGATGATGATGATGATTTAGTAGCCATAGGAAATTAAAAACTTATAAAAATACGTGTTTTCGGACCTTCCGAAAATAACGACGAAACAGCGGCAGTAGAATTGGCTGATTCCACCGGTGAAGAAGCACGACGTCACAAAGATTTAATACAGGTATTATACAATTATCGTAGCCTGCATAGAATTTCCATTGTAAGCACCAGTAATTTTACACTTTTGCATCTTTCGTTTAATACTATACGTAAAAACTACATGTAAAAACGTAATAGGATGGGATGAGGAATGTTTTTTATTGTAAACATTTGAGGTGTAACAAATACGTCAATTGATAAAAAGATAAATTATTTTAATTGGAACCTACGTCACAAACAAGAGATCAGTAATAAACCTACGGTAGTTAAAAACTAGTACAGTCGCGATGCGCGCAATACAATTAACATCCGCGCACTGCATCCCATCGTACGAGCCAATTACAGAAGCGACACCTGCCGGTGAGTGACTACAATCCGCTAATTAATTTGCATCGACGCGCTTAGCGGGCGCCCGGCATTGTGAAGGCAATGCTTTTGTTGTTCCCGAATGCGTTTCCCGTTTCAGAGTTCAGATAACAACCCACCTGACCTATAAAGTCATTCTCATAGCTTGCTAGCGAAACGATTGAGTTCGCGTGTCACAGTTCCAAATTGAATAGGTACAAGTACTTCAGTTAACATACATATATTAACCTAAAATACTAGAGATACTACATATAGGCAGAAGTGACAACCATGCAGCTAGCAAGACCCTACGAGACGGTACAAAGTCTAGACTCACAGTATCAATCTCTACCCACCCCACCCAGTGGCGTGGGTAGAGATTGTAAATTAAATTTATTAATTTTTTTACCAAACCACTTAAAGGTAAACCAGTACAAGAAACATTAATATGACTCCATATTCCGAATTTTGCTACCCTTATGTCGTTGACCGATAACCCAAGCGTACAACTACAGTTTTTAGTTGAACAGCTTAATATCAAAAAGATAGAGTAATTGCAGTGCAGTTCTATTACACGGTTTAATAAATTTAGTTATTATTCTTTAGCCTGTAAGGTTCAATATTGATTGAGTTGCAAAAAAAATTAAGCCATAATAGTAGCAATTTCGTTTCGCACAACCCAATCGAAACAATCTATGTGCATAAATAAAATTAAAGTGTCTGCCTGTTGCAGAGCTCTGCATACTAGCAGTGTGGGTACTTACAGGGTATAAAGTTTGGTAATTTTATTTGGGTATCAATTTAGTAAGGGTATGTTGTGTTTTATCCATAAGAAAATCTCGAGATTGTGTTCCTTGTAGAACCAAACCGTTGTTCTTTCTTTTACTATGAACCAGGGATGTCATGGTTTTAGAATTTTGGTTCTACATACAGATACGGATAAAGATATAGGAATAATATATCCCTTTTGGTTATCGATACGGTTATGGGTATAAAATTATTTCGGATGATCCCATAGTTTCGGATACGAATATCAGATTCTTCCTCCATCCTTATTCGGGATTCGAGAATAAAAACATTAAAAGAACGGAATAAAGTCCGTTAAATTAGTTTATTTCCTATACGGCTTTCAATTCACAATCGATTGAATCTTCTGAACGCCTCATAACTTTATTGACCTTTAAGTTGAAGTCACGAGAAGTGCGGCAACAGTAAATGTATAACCACAACGCATATGAAACCTCAGTAATATTATAATTGATATTTGTGCGGTGCTGCTGCTGGTAATTGCTACCACTTTCTTCATATCAAGTTTTCCATCGCAGGACGTAGGTCTACCAAAGTATCGCCACAAAGATATCTTTCAAAAGGTGCACACAATCCGTTTTCATTTACTTCCTATTGAAGACTTTAATTCGCGATTAAAACTAAACACAATTAATATTAAAATATAAAATTCTATTAACCGTTTTATTAACAGATATAACAAACTTAGCTTCGAAATATTTCCCCGGTGTATCGCGCTAACTAACTGGATTATAGGATTCGAAGAAGTTAGTTTAGCATCCAATACAAAAGTTATTTCTAGAACATTTCTGATTAAATTAAATTTAAATCTTTCATATATATCGAGTGTCAAATAAATTAAAATTGTAACCTGTCCCAACTGATACTTATACATACTTAATACATATAAATACTTAATACGCTGCTTGGTTTATCTTTTAATCTTTTCTTATTAGGTTATTTATAATAAATAAACTGGTTTTATAACTTTGTCAAGGCCTTTATGTATACTTATAATATACAAGGTATATCTTGTAAGCTCTATAAGAGTATCAATGGTCTTTGTGTTGCGCTTTGAATAGGACGATGAATACTCTCGAAAGGCGTATCGATTCACGATATAGATAAGGTTTTCATCACAAGGTTGGCAGCTAAGTCAAATTTATCGATAATATTAGAATATATCTAATGATTTTTTTATCGTATAAAAGGGGGAAAGGTGCAGCGAGTGACCTGATGTTAAGGACCGCCAACAAACGTCCATTACAATAGAAGAGCTCCGGCCCGACAACTGTTAGCAACAATTCGAGTCCAGAAATAAGTCGAGTCGGAAAGGAAGTAACAAGTTAACATTTTATTTTAAAATACTCACACCTAATTACGAAACAGAAATCTTGACATAGTTTTGGTTCTAGTTTTCTATTGTGCTGAGTGAAAAAATAATCCGTACAGTTTAGGTCGTCGCGTTTTGGGTTCGTTAACTTTATCCTGCATATTTTCTTCAAAAGTCGTGTTCAAGGGCCGCCAACCCTGAACACCGACAGCACTAATTGAAAACGTGATACCACAAACCTGAATGAGCCGTTCGTCTGAGACACGAGATATTGATCCTGGCGTAATATCCGCCCCTTTGGAATAAAACGTTACTATCCGAGCGTTAGTCTCCAACGTTAATGGAGACGTGACCGTTTCCCTTCCCTTAATATTTGACTTACAGAAGGCGCACGAACCTCGCCATTCATAAAGTGAATTGAAACGGAATATCCTTTTTAATAACTGAGATATTGTTAGCCAAGGAATCGTCACAATACAGACGTTAGAAAGATATGAAATGGACAGTTGTTCATCCGAGTCGAGTCGCTCTGAACGTGAGTACATCTACCAAATTAGAGACAGATTAAAAAATCTCGGTAGAAAAAATACCCGCAACGAATGAATGTTCGAATGAAGTCGAAAATACCGTCATGAATGCCAACTTTCGATAGAAAATAGCATCCAGTAAAGAAGTATAGATTTCCTGTGTCAGAATCTTAAAATTTATTTCATTCAACGTTTTTTATTTGCCTAAATATAAATCATAATTCGTATGTACCTAGAAACCTTTCCATATATTTTTAAATCGTACATAACCCCTACTAATGTCGTAATAACCTACCGACAGCGAGTTTGTCCTTAATACAGTCTTTTCACAGTTTATGTGTGCATTAGCGGAATGGCCTTTTGGCCCGTTGCCACAGCTTTACTTAGGGAACATTTTACTTTGGCAAGAGATTCATTAACATACGCTATACGGGCTAATTCCTGACATTTCTTTCTATTCACCACCTGACCTCAATGAGACCTCCTCGCGAGATGGAGCATGTAGTAAATTATGATTTAAAGATATGATTTAATTTAATTAAAAATAAGTATATAAGTTTAAAAATGTAATGTTATATGGCATATATAGTATAAAGTTGATTACTTTTACACAACATGTATCAATTCTGCATTCCTGCCTAGTCAAGATGGAGCAAATTTAAATGAATCGTCGGTCTGTTTGAGATTGTTCAACAATCTAACTGCTCTTTTTTCCTTGTTATATCATATTATGTAATCTGCTTTTACTTCGTACTGACTGACTTAATTGTGGAATCTAATACTACGTTGACACTCCAAACAAGACAATATTTAGGTAAACGTATACTATATTAGATTATTTCTAATTTCGCTAAAAAATCGTGATGTAAGAAAATGTAAGATCGGCAAAAAAACAAGATAAAACAATTAATCACAATCACGTAATTTGTTTAATTATTCTATCTCTACACAATCAGAAAGTTAGAGAATAATTCAAGCGGATCCCGGACAATAAAAGTTAAATTTATTTCAGTTCATTTTCTTAATGAGTGGGGCTTTTGCAGCTTTTATCGGTATCCGTCCGTCTATCGACTCCGCGTCTTGAAAAGTGCGGAAAGGAAAAACCTTTGGACAAAAGACCGGGGATGAACTCGGCTCATTCTCAGACTCATTAGCGACTTTTTGTCTGGCACAAAACGACGACCATTTAGATAACGAATCGGCCCACCTGAATTGAAGGCTGAGGATCCCACTAACGGCTTATGGTTTTATAGAAATTGTTTTATTTTTGTTACAATTTCTTTCTATTACTCTACTACTCTCTTCAGTGGTTGCGATCGGTGTGTGTGTGCTGAAACTACGACCACCACAGTAGCGACAGTCGTAAAAAGAAAGGGCGACCAGTGAAATACCAAAACCTCATAGAAACCTAGCGCGAATAATTATTTAGCTGGGTGAATAAAGTGACCGGAAGTTCAACCGTTTAACCGTTCAACTGCCTCGACGGTATTAGTGAAAAAAGGCAATATTATATATTGGCAACCCGAATATTTAACTTAAAAAATCTTTAAATTACATAAGAAATATTCCTTTACTTTTTACTTCAGACTTGGGAAACATGGAAACCTCTCAAGCACCGAAATTTTTGGCAACCACAGGGTCGAACAAAAAGACAACGTACCGATTGCGAATGATGGACGAGCGCCGAACAACCAAACCGTTCTACTAACGATCACCGCGCTCTCGCATATTTCATATTTCGTTGTGTTTTATAGTCGCGTTAGATAACGCTTTTCCGACATTTGACACGTGCCGACGATGTCGTCTTTTTGCGGCGCGACAAAGGTGACAAACGAGCACCGAACTCACCCGGTACTAACTCTGTAGCTCAAAGAAAGTCTACAATAACTGTGTAAATATACCAAATATTAAAAAAGCCTAATACAGTTTTCAGCTCCGTCTCTCAAATATATTTTACTCGCCATGTACCAGAAAAATTGTTATTCAACAGCAGTATTCTACACTATTTTATAACGGATGAGTACTTATGATAAAGGGGGAAATGGGAATGGAACGGCAAAAGTTAATTGATCAGCTCCGCCAATGAACATCCATAATGCTAGAAGAACTGCAAATGCGTTGCCGGCCTCGCTCTTTTCTTGAAGAATCGTATTGGTTCGTAAATACTGAAGAAAGCAGATCATTCCACAAGGCAACAAAAACTTACAGGAAAGCTATTCAATTGTTAAATGTCATCAATACTGCGGCGATGGAATATGGAGCTCTGTCTTGTGAGAGTCGAGACTCAGTGGCAGGAATTGAATTCCCTCTGAAACCAACATCTTCGAATGCGAATATATTAATAAAGTCAAAAGACCACCTGGTCGAGAAGCATCTTGTGTTTTTTCTTGACTACAAAGCTAAGATAACAGAAAAGTTGTGAGGTTTCCCTTTAATTCCATAAAATCCTAATCGAATATTGAACGACGCGAATGCAGTTGTAGCATTAAACAATAACTTAACTTATCGAATTATTTGTAGAATCGTTGCCAAATTATATATAACACTAGCGACCCGCCCCGGCTTCGCACGGGTACTTTCTCCATACCGACTTCGTTCCTTACTTTAGATCTTTAGGGTATGAATTTAGAAAAAAAAAATTGAGAACTAAACTACGTAATAAAAGAGATCGCACAATTTCAAGACTCTAAGCGCAGTATATTTGGGCTATGCGTTGATATATCACTCAGTTTTATCTTATAGATATAAAAATTAATAAATATGTGCTCACACCAGTAACCAAGACAGGTAGGCACAGAATATGGATTTCCATTTGGTGCGATGCTGGCCACACCTCTCGCTTCTTCTACATCCACACATCTACTAAATTCTCATCGGTTTCGGGTACTCCTTATATCGCCCTTCTTAGCATGCCATTAGCTGATCGATATGAATTTGTTTCGTTACTCTCTCTTCATTCATCCTTTCAACATGACCGAACAACCGAAGCATACCTGTCCCAATTCTAGTCCAAACATCCCCTTATAAGCCACACTTTTTCCTTATAACGCTATTTGTGATATTATTACTACATACTTCTTAAGAATCGCATCTCAACGGCATTAACTCCGGGTAGGAAGAGATTACAGATTTCCATTTGGCAGAATCCAACAGGTGTGCTAACACCTCTCCTGCTTTTTCTACATTCATACCCCTTCGCAGAAGTGCTTGTCGGTCACGGGACATTTAATACCGCCTTTCTTTAGTACCTCTACAATCTGGTAGGTTAAGGTCAACTAGGACGTTCCCTAGATACTCTACCTACGCGCGTTTGCAACATAAATATCCATTTTTATCTTTTACGATGACCCTTCCAAGATGCCCGAACCATCTTGCATACAACATATTTGCAACATTTCTACCTGAACAGTTTGGACTCATCTAATGTAAACTAATATCTTAGTTACACAGCAAGCGCACACCACATGTTCCAGTAAATATTTGAAGCAGTGCTGTATTCAAAGCGTTTCCAGCTATCAATGAAATTCACTTGAATGGGAAACTGCTTTTACCGCTCATAGGTGCCGTTGAAATTACAAGTAGCATTTCTCACATAAATACCTTTATAAATACACTATAAAGTATTTAATATATCGGTGTACACGTAAGAGAGCTTTAAGAGAAAAAAATTCAGAACAATCAAAAAAAATAAATGTCAGCACTATAAAATTAACTTTAAAATATAAAAGACTTGAAACATCAAACCAAAAAAACATAAATAAAATAAATATAACTCTCAATCCCGTAACCAATTGAGGTAGGCAGAGATTTATATTTCCTTTCTGGCATACCTATCATAATGTAGGTGTGAATGTAGATGAAGTGGTCTTCTAAATCGTTACGGGTACACTGAGTGTGACCTTGGCACTATAATGATCGATATAAGTTCGCCTGCGGCAATTATTATTCGTTAATAATAGCAATATTTATTAATGAATAGTACTACTGACTACTAACTACTACTACTAACTGAAATTGAACAGTTAAATTAATGGTAAACAAATAAAACGTGCAAAATTACCAAAATAAATAAGATTGAAGAAGCCATTTATTTATCGCGGCAAGTACTAAAAAACGGGCAAATTGACGACAGGGAGTGGGGGGAAGACCGCAGAGCGCGAGTCCCGCTCTGAATATTTTTCTTCCGGGCATAAACTCCCTAATGAGGTTGGCGGAATAATTGTTGCAACACTAGGAAGGTACGGGCTACGTCGGATTAATTAAAACCGGCGCCGCGCAGGGCCGCGGTCAGGGAAATGTTACGTAAATAATGAAAACAAGACCTGAAAGCGAAATGTGTTCAAACGTAAAATGGAAACGCCCAAACTTTCATAACTTTGCCGAGGAACCTTTTTTTGTTACGCTCGACATTATTTCATTCGAAAAGTCAGATGGGAGTGAACGTATTGTGCCGTCTGCATTAAATATGTATGGAGTTATTACCCTTCCCCCC
>JWHW01030113.1:11763-31411 GCA_000931545.1 Papilio glaucus | reverse complement strand
CTCCACTCAGTACTCAGCAAGAGACGAATTTATACTATATTCGTTAGCTAGCCTCGTTACATTATTTCATGGCGTAACAAATACACAACTATCACGTTATTGTATACATGCAAGACTAGAAGAGAATACATTTGCGTGTATAAAAAAATCACAACTCCTTCTCAACAGATATCTTTTCAGTAACATGAAATCTGTGTTTGAAACTGGGACATAATTGTTTTCATCGACTTGCAGTAGTTGTTACCTGCAACTTAATTTATTATATATTTATTATATATTTATTTAACTTATTTATATTTTTAACACATTTATAAATCTTTTATACTCTTTCATCTCATAATCTGTCCCTCTGTCCCTCTCGCTTTTTCACCAAACATTCCAGTTTCCACATACCCATAAACTATACTGCAAGAAACGTACTGTCTTACAAATATAAATAAAAAATAAAATATATCTCCATCGTGCATTCTGTAGTTTAAAATAAATCGACACAAAGTTAAGATTCCTCAAACAGCATTAGCGCGGTTGTCGCTTCGAGTTCGGCAATCCCTGTAGCCGCATCACTAACTCCTTTAGACGCACAATGGGAGGATCCATCAAGTTTACTCTCGCATTACTGTAACGAGCAGAGGGCGGTCCTCGCCACTCCCGTGCCAAATAGGCGCTTTATTTGGAGAAAAATGTGAGGTCTATCGAAACCCTACATACTTGGGGCCCAAAACGGCTAGGGTGAAACAGTGAGGCATCATTTTGCCGACGGCATGTTTTAACTAAGGCTTTATTGTAGACATCAACTTACATTCCAAATGTTTAGTATTTTATTCGTGTATAGTAGTGCTTAAAGTACAGCACCGTACTAAAACGTTACTCGACACAGCCGCGAAATCCCTGAAACGAAAATATTACAAGAACGTAGCAATTAGATCATTAAAAAAAGAGCTCTAAATTAAAATACTTTCAGATAGGTGCGTCTAAAAACAGTTCTGTTATCAAAACAATGTTAACTCTAGAAGTTGCACGAGTGAGCTGGTTCGACCGGGAAAGTATAGTGCCACGAAAGAACAGGCTTGAAGTAGAAGTATTAGTACTAATTGCAAAAGACTGCACTTCATGGATTAGATGCCACGGTCCCCTTACCCATCCATTCTCTCTCTTCCTTCTTCTTCTTTCCACCGACCTTCTGCTATCAAAAAAGATAGCGATATATCAGTAACTCCTATTATATATTTACTTAGGTAATCCAGGCATCTACTTCATTCTAAATACAATTCTTGATTCACCTAAAGTTAGGAAAAGGTGACGTACTGGCCAAAAACCTCACAAAATCTATTATCATATGATGTTAGAAATCGCTGTAATATATAACCTTTAAAGAAAACATCAAATTTCTATAATTCTATAATAAAATATATATACTATATGCATTTGACAAAGTATTAACAGCTTTTAGAAAACCATTACCAACACGATTTCTTAAACCAACGAACGTCCATAAGCACCCGCCTGAATCCCTGAGGAGAATCGATAGAGTTAATTTATATAGCTTCCTGTCAATAAGACGGGTTAATGTTCCGCCCAGGGTACTTTGCTGACGTATAGAGGGCGTCGCGAGCACCGAGCGGATTTCTTATACCGCTTAAGCTGTAAGAAGATGGTCGCTAAATCTATTAGACTTTCGCTAAGAATAGTATCATTAACACTGTACACTTATTAACGATCTTAGAATTAAGAGATCTAAAACCAGCAATACGAATGAACCAAATAAATTCATTTCACACAGACAGGCAAAAAACGTCTCTGTTAGACTTAGAACTCCAAATTCCTTCTACCTACTACCTACATCTACATCAACCACCTCAATGGTTGGCATTCCACTACCATCCGGTACCATCTGTCTTTAGCGGTATTTCCAAACCAATACGACTTAGCGTCGTTTTAAGAAAAGAGTGTACTCCTTTCCTTAAAGGCCGGTAGTGCATCTTTAGTTCTTTTTTATGGACAAAAGGTGACAAACGAGCAAGCAGGTCATGTTATTCAGTGATCTCCTCCCATAAACATCTACAACAAAGTAATGAGTTGCGGAAGGATATTTCCTTTTCCTATGCATACCCTTTCCCGTCTAATCCTGTTCCCGTTACCTTATTTGAAAAGGATGGCAAGGGGTTAACGACTATATTTGGGCCTCCGACACCTCACTCATCAGACGAAACGCAGAAAACTTATAATTTACACCTATCTTCTGTAAGGTCGTGGTATCACACCGGTCAAGCCGGCCCATTCGTGCAACAGATGTTGGTGGGGCTCTACCTCTACTAAAATCCTTTGATATTGTGAATGTTCAACAATTAACTTTTGGCAACCCGTTACTCGTTTGATTATTCCCCTATATATAGTAAGGAAGACCTCTTCCCCCCAACACTGTCACTAACTTTCCCAACATTCATTTGGTTTGTAACTCCTTCTAATTCGACCTCTTCAACAAATCCGAAGAACCACCGAAGCAATTGTGAAAGGTTTTAGATACAAAAAGTTCAAGGGATACAACATGAGTTCAAAGTCTGAGTCGTCGACCGCATTAATACTTAGTACACACGAGTAAGAAGCTTTGCGGACAACAAAGTCGCTGTTGCAAAGCCTTTCAAGTATTTCAAAGGGAAACAAATTCAATTATACAAAATACTATAGCAATAATTGTTTTTTTTTTTCAAACACTAATCTGCGGCTTCTAAAATAATCGCATCAAGCCATAAAACTACTGGAAGCACGCACTGGTTAGACGATTCAGTCAGACGCGATAATTCGGACCGTAATAATACTATTAACTGATTTTTTTAATGTCTTTTATTTTTAAGTAGCTGACCCGGCAAACTTTGTTCCGCCATAGTATTTATCTTGAGTTACCTTATTAGATGTATTAAAATTGCTGGATGGGTTGCACTCGGGTCAATTCCCTGTAGCTCAAAACACGTCCCACGTGTTTTGAGCTTACACTTTTGTAACAGCGCGACAATGGTTCAAAAGTAACTAAATTATCCACGAAAATAAACCCTTGCATCTAAACAATAAAATTCGAAATTGAATACAAGAACAAAAAATTAAAAAAAAAAATCCCCTAACAAAGATATAGTTTTACGCAGCTAAAGATATTTTCACTTCAAAAACTGTGCTTCATATAGAATATATTACATATGTAGTTTTAATTCAATCATTTAGTATTTTCGGGAATCGATAGGACCCGGATGATGAAGAATGTTCACTAGTGAACGGGTAACGTAAAGATCCACAGCACGATAGGAGTTTTATAAACAAAGGTTTTTACGTTAAAATTTTAGTTAGTTATCCATATTACACTATGGTGTTATCCATATTGTACAAACAATCGTGAGATAATGTCAATTAAATTACCCAACTTTATCTCACTTCATCTACAAAATTAACGATGAAAGTATAAAAAGTGTAATGGCCGCCATGTATGGTAAATGCCGTTTGTTTGTTTACTACAATCATATCTCGCTATAAAATAAGGTATACTTCAACATTCATAATAAAATACACAGGAATGAATCGACAGTTCAACACGTACGAACAAAACTAAGCTATCTAAATGTACATAAGTCATGCGATTTAGAACAACGTAATATCATAGGCGGCCAATAATTTATCGCATTTGGCACAACAATAACGACGCAATTCCTCACAATTTATACGCCAATAAAGTCCGAGACGCGTAGATAGGAACCGAAATGGGACAAACAAGTTGTGACCAATTCTAGCGCCGCATGTATTGCGTAAGCATCGGACATCGGAATAATGAAAGAGTACGGATCCCGCGGCCAACGGTTGTACTAAGACAGTCGTGTAAATGGTAATATAACCTCTAAGTGTTTAATAAATATGTTTTTTTATAGAGCAAGGTAGCAAAGCAACAGAAAAAAGGATATTTCCTTTTCCTTTCTGTCCTTTCCCCCTTCAAATCCTCTTCACCTTTCCATCCTTTCATTATAAGCAGACAAGGATAGGAAGGAGAAAATGGCTAGTATTAGACCTCACTCATCAGATGAAACGCTGAAATACTTCTAATTCACGCCTACCTTCTGGAGGGCGTGTCACAGGTCGACCCGGCCCATCCGTGCAATAGAACGCCCGTAACTCAGAGGGGTAGGTAGAGATAACGGATTTCCGTTTGGCGCGATCCTGGCACACTCTCTCGCTTCTTCTACATCCTTTCATCTACGTATACATGCTCGTCATTATATTATATCGCCCTTCTTTAGTATGTCACTAATCTTGCTTATTGTACCGTTGTTAATATAACTGGTTTTATAAACCCGTGTTTAATAAATATGGAATCCACTAAATTCTTGAGCATAGCGTATAGTACCAGATACGAATTTTAAGCAGAAGAGTATGTTGAATATACTGACGCGTAATGTATTCGTGTATAATTAGACTTTAAATTGAAGTTTACTTCTTTAACAACTACTTATTATTTAATAAAGTTTTATTATTAAATTATTTATAAAAATAATCGGGTCAAAGAAATATTTATCAGTCAGCAGGAACAAGAAAATTTGTCATCAGATGTAGTAATGCAGTATTATTACATTATCTAGTAGTGACTAGAGTATTCTTGTAGTATTTATAGTAATGTAAGTCAGTGAACACTGTGCAGTATACACAATACATATACCTAGTCAGAACTGGGGTATAGGGAAACACTTTTTTTCAAAACACATTTATTGAAGTATTGTAGAGTTGAACACGTTAAGTTTTAAAGTAAAATTTATATACACTATCTGGCGTGAGGGATCACACCATGCGATTGACAAAGGAAACTTAACGACTATTTTAATCTACCATGGGGCACCCAGAAATGTTGGTCAGCATTACATAGAGCATGAGCTTATGGATAGCACGCCCCCCTTAGTCTAAAGCAGAAGGGTAAGAGGGATCCATAACTACCTACCTATTGTAGCTGGATAAACTACAAGTTCATCACTCCAGGCACAAAAAGGAAATCTGGGAACCGACACTGCCTTGTAAAACAAGCAAGCGGAAGCATGACACTATGACACAATTTGTAACCCATAAAATAGATTACAGTAACAAAACTTACTATTATTTACATTACATAACGTATTGAACATCTCAAACATAAATAAACAACGTGATAATATAAATATGACATTATCATGAAATGTCAAGTCGTTATTTCTCGGAATAATTAATCATTGTAATTAGTTGCCAGTTGACTAGAGCTGTAGGCCGGGGCAAGGCCGGGCTGAGATATATCGCCTCGGCGGTTACACTGCGATATAACGATGTCACACATTTTTACTGATGTAATTAATACGGCAATAAAATAAGCGTTATCTTGTCCTTGGTGTCTGAGGTAACATCTTAAGGATAGCACCAGACCGCTCATAATAACATGTCAAACAAATGCCTATTTTACTATCTTATCCCTTTCTTCTCTCGTCTAGAACATTCCGAAGTCAATATCTAGAAGCTTGCGGGGTAAACAGTTACGCTAAAACCTTATACATATATTACCTATAACTGCGATGAGAATATAAATACCATGTTCAATAAACAATAACTTCAAACTTTTATTGTTAATTATAATTTGTATTTTAGCTATCTCTTATATAATAAGGTAGTAAATTAAATAATGTTTGAACAATACAACACACCTTAGGCATACTGTAAGAAATGGCACAACGTCCGCTCCGCTAAGGCAAAGCGAGGGAAATATCAGCTAAATATGAAAAATATTCATTAAATGATTTGATGTATAACGGCGGAGAGAGAAGCAAAAAAAATCGTGACCTGAAAGCAAATGCTATGGCAAAGATTATGAACTATAACTAAAATTCCTTAGTCACCGTAACACGTGATATTGCGTCTCATTAGAACAGTAATTTCAATTTATTGAACCGAGACACAAGAAACAAGCCGAGGACATAGCGGTGTGGCGTTAGCTCGTTGAGAAGTCAGTAAAAGCACTTCTAGACAAGCACGACCTTCAATAATGAAGCGCACTAAGAAGAAGAACAACAAAGACACCGCAACGTTACACTGTTATTCAGTAGCAGAAATTGTAACATAAGTAATTGTTAAGCCTGGCAACACTGTCGGTATACCGACACCGTATTACAGAAATAGAAGCAGCTGGTACGAGCAGTAAAATGCAGTACTTAGTTATCAAATAAAATTTACTTGTAGTCTATAATATACTCGATACTTGGTCAAACTTCTATAAACATGTAAGAAAAGTTAGAAAAAAATTCACCGGAAATAGAGTTGGCTAAAAATTCTCACGCCGTCTCAACTCGCACCGAGCAGATTTATTCTTCTCGAGTCGTCCGACGTTCGCAGATGCTGCTTTCATGCCGATCACGTCCCGGGCTTGGCGTGTTACGATGAGACATTTATAGCGGACGACGACTGTACGGAACCGATACGGCACAAACAGGACAACACATGAATTTTCCTCGCAAATATTTCAGGTAACCACTATTATTATAGTAGTAATTCCCAACTCACTGAACAACTTCATCAAAGTTACACAAAAAACACTTATCTACCACGAAACGTGAAAAAGATATATTGACTTTTAAACTTATTAGTCTCATCTGACGTTGTCATTTCTGAATAAATTAGAAAAAGGCGATATAAGGAGTACCCGTAACCGACGAGTAAACGTAAAGGAAGAGTGACAGTCTGCCTATCCCTCTGAGTCACAGGTGTGAGTATTTTATTCTCTTCTTGACACATCATCAATAGGCGACACACTACATTCAGTATGATAACTATCTTAATAAGGATAGCTTGTGATAAATTTGACACTTCCAGATACTAATCAATACAATCCGCCAATCAATACTAACGGAAATGTAACGAACATCAGTAACGTGTCGTGTCCGTTACTATAAGAAGTCGCCGGCCTCTCGCGTTCATTCGTTCGAATAATCCGACTCCAAAGGACTAATTACATTGTCTTGTACTCATGCATAAGTAATTTAATTGAATTTAAAAACGTTCCTGCAAAGAATCACTTTCGAATGTTTGGTATTTCTTTAAATCATTCTCGTACGAGAAATGGGAATCAGCATTCTTATATAATCATCTAATGATAATACAAATATTTCCCTATCCACAAATCAGTTTTACGAATGAAATACATTTATAATAAGTCATGCTGTCTTAATTTACGTAGATGAATTAAAACCTACAAATGTACTGACGCTTTCAATAATCAACACTGTCCGGAAATGATGTGCACAACGGAAGACTGATTCCTTGGCCGAAAATATTACGATTTTGACCCAACTTACCAATATCCAAAGTTGCTTAGTTTTGGCGCTAGGGGGCTTTAAAGTTGATAATTTATTTTTAATTCTAATATCTCGAAAAGTCTTAAATAGTATTTATTATTTTTTAACCAGGCATTTGAACCAATAAACGACATATTATTGTGGAAATAACCTTGTTTAAAAATTAACAGGTGATACAAGACTCGTGTCACTAGAAATTATCCAGCATATATTTGTAACCGCCTGTATAATCACTGCCAATCTTTATTTCTTGGATAGCTACTTTTATTTACATCTTCTGCTCTCTTTACAAGTTTAGATTAAGCATAGATAAAAGTAAAATCTGTGGTCGTCCTTTGTACAAGTAATTTCGGAACACCTGTTTATTTATGACGAAAATTGGCATAAACGTATCAAAATTATATAGTACATAATTCTTATAGGCAACTGAATATAAATATTATCTACGAAAACCTCGAATATATCTTCGCTTGTTCGAATGTCCAACTAGAAGACCTTAGCGGGTTCATTCGATCAAGTAGATAACTAAACGCTCGCATCATTAGATAGGAACAAACAAGTAGAAAATGAGCCGTAAGAGAACGACTGACCTCTTCGCTGCGGAGGAAGAAAAACAATGCGGTGTCGATTTACGGACCCAAGAGCTATCAAATGACGCATACTTGGGGTCCGACGCACCGGAACTATGACGCCTTCACAAGACACGAAGGGAATCTGAACCACCTTGTGTACTGTGAACAATGTCTAGACATATTCTTTATTATAACGTACTAACTGTTGCCCGCAGCTTCGCACGTCCGTTTCTTATTTTCCTCTCTCTAAATTTTTGTATGATGATTCCGCGTATATCTTCGAATTAACAACAGAGAAGGTGAAGGTCACATGTGTCAAGAAGTTGTTATTGTACAAGACATCAAACATTATATTATATTTTAAATGAAGTTTTTATGTACTTCGAGCAGTTTTATATTCGGGATAAAAGGTAAATAGCCCATTCAATTTTCGGTAACCCCTGACAATGAGTGTGCAAAATTTCATGACGATCGGTTGAGTCGTTTAGGAGTAAAAGCGTAACAAACAAACATCACATTCGCATTTATAATATTTGTTAGGATAACATAAAGATGAAATTTCACAAAAACATACAATTTTAATGGAAGAAAATGATTCTTTCCAGTGGTATTGCTTCATTATGGTAATATTTAATTAAGTGTATGTTTTAATTCAAAACAACCAAATTATTATTATGAAAGTGAAATGCGTATATAGATCTCATAGAAGTAATGTAAGAATAATAAGGTGAAGTAATTCGGCGAAGATTATTCCTAAAACTATAGCAAGATCCTCTAAGACTTAACCTGGTTCTTGTACAAAAGAAAATACTTTAGCACCACTATATTCTAATTAGAAAGTTTTAAAAAGTTGAGCGATAAAAACGCTATAAGTCATATCGTCCAGGTTTCTCATCCCCACTCTAGTCAACGATTTTGGCAGCGCGCCGCCCACCATCAATCAAGTTTAGTCTCACATTAACGTAATGACCGTCGTCCCGAGCGGATGTCGCCTTATTTTTCCTTTTTTTTCTTTCTGCTAACGTTTCCCCGAGGCAATTTGGTACACGATATTTCGCCTCCTTTCTGCGCTGATGGAAATCTATGAAGGATAACCGCTTGGTATCTACATTATTTTTTAGTGAACATATTCCGACGCAATGCTATCACTCTTAGAGGGGAAACGTTAAAAAACCCATTACGCTGTCCTTACAAGGCGAAGTTGTGTTTAAGTATTTCGCGTGTAAATAGATCGAGTACGTTTGGTTCACGTAGAAGTATGCCGTGAATAATATCAACAGAATAAGCGCTATCATAGTTAATGCAGTTGGCGATCAACTTTACTGGTTTAGAAATACAGCATATAATAAAGCAATTAACCTCCTTTTCATCGCTGAGCTATGAATACGCGGTGTCCACTTATACTGAGTTGATTAAGTTAAACAGATTTCTATGGCAAACGTTTTCCTAGCATAAGAAAAAGGCCTCAGCAAAAATATTGTCACTAATAGTTAAATAATACTTACAAAGTCTACTGAAATTCAAACTATTTTGTTTAAGTTAACTCCTGCATTTGTTGCTATTTTTCTGCTAAACCCAAAACGGCAAGCGGATAGTTAAATCCAGGTTATAAATTCTATCCTGATAAGGCATTGGGAGCGTCTCTAGCACAGATTTTAAAATTCAAGTGTTCGCAATTGCTGGGTGAAAAGAAAACACAAAGAAAGGCGTTTTTTCTACGCCTTATTAGACTGACTCTAAAACAAAAGCTTTCATCTACATATGTCTGTGGCTATCTATATCAGTTTTCTGATGTGCATTCGCCAGATAATAGTGCAAATAGTGTTGGTGAAATAGATATTTGTAATAACTTTGTAATTGTCAATTCTTCCGTTATATCTTTTATATACTAAATACTTGACCAGAAAACATTTGTTTTTAGCTCTTACCAAATTAATCACATAAAATACATTATACTAACAAATATTTACGCTATCACAGATCACTGCGGTGTGACAAACAAAACCAACAAATCGGACCTAACATCAGATGGGGTCGGATAGACGCCGCGAGTCGGCGGTGCAACGGCCGTAGATTAGTCATGCACGCAAACACGCGGGCATTAATTACGTATCATTCGGCCGGTAACGAATGTATTTGTTCGCGGTAATCACGCCGGGATCATGAATCAAAACCAACGCGAACGGGATAACGCTTCACTGGCTAAGCCAAATATTTTATTAGGGGAAATGAGAACGAGTCTCATTTGCATGGACGTGTGTCATTCGTTTCAAATTAATGATGAATGAGGTTACAGAAAGAATGCAAAACATTGAACTGAGAGTAACTGGAAAAGCAGCTTACCTGTAACAAAAAGAAAAAATATATATTAGTGAAGAAATCTTTTGCATTACTCCGTGACTATATTACAAATTTTTCCACTCAATCAGACAGTACGCAAGAAAGAACCTCACATGATAAAATAAAATTTTAGCTTACAATAATTTATTAATCACGTCTACAGTATATACCGCGGCACCACAGAATACGGACATGAAGTAGTATTTCTGTTGTTTCTCGTCCTGTTCCCGCTTTATGTGGTGTAGGTTTTTATCTCCCAAATCGATCTATCTGTCGTTTCAATCGTCACTCCCTTCTTAATCACATCCCCATTCACAGTATCCATCTTTTCTGAGGCCTACTCTTGCCGATATACCCTTTATATACACGTCTACAACTCTTCTTGCCACGTGCCATTCTTCCCTTCTTATACCATGATCATAACATTCCTTATAACAGCTTGCTCGTTTGAATTTTACCATGAGAATACACTAATAAATAGATTTCTGCGGTCGCCATCATCGTACTTCGTTTGGTTTACTTTTTCTCATAGTGCCATCTCCTAGCAGAGGCTGGTGATCATTTCGTGCTCATGTTGTACCAATACCACCGTTTTCTACCGGTGATACTTATACACGGTTGGTTTGCAAATGCATTGAAAAGAAAACATTTCGATATTATGTAATGTATGTGTGAACAGAACGAATTATTGACAAGTTCACAATAGATCGGTGACAGGCACATAGTAGTAGTATATACTAAAATGGATTACGCAAATGCCACGTCTCAGCGGCGGCGTCTGACAAGTAAAAGTAAGGACGGAATAAGAAAAACACGTGATTGGAATGCAGCCCAGTTAAATCTTGTAGGGGTGGCGCACTGACAAGCGCGGTGAGAAATATTAAGGCGCGTATGCACTGTTGAAAATTTGAATACCTTAAAAAAATTAAATATAAGATACTCTTAGGGACGGGCAACCAATTTCTATAGGCTTTCATCTCGATCATCAAAATATAAATATTAAACGGAGTAGGTCAATCTTAAAACACCGATCACAAAGAAAAAAGTTTTGATTGATAGGCATTGAAACATTGTTAGGGAACTTGCACACTGTGAAATTTGCTAATACGTATTGACATAATGCTCTTTCCAAAGATGGGAATGACCTTAAGTTAATGTATTCTTTGGAAGCGAAAGGAACATGTGATAAAATTATTAAAACTTTCGTGAGACATGTGTGTGTGTGCGTGTTAAACTTTTTATAAAAAAATGTGATATTTAAGAAGCAACCCTAAAAATACACGCATGACCTACGACAAGTAGGACAATAACCTTTGCCCTTCATTATTTAACCTTTAACCTACGCTAGTGAATTAAAATCTTGCTCGCCAACACGCCGAACTTTCTGCGACCATTTTAAAATTTTACGACTGTATCTAAATTTAAATCAAAAACCACCGTGCAGATAAAAACATTGATGGTCAAGTGACATGGTTAGAATTGAAATTGGATCGAAATGATTTACGAGATTAAAAGATAAATCTAACAAAGAAAACAGTATCCATTCTACATACACAACGCCGGACTTCTTATACTGTAAACACTTTACAATGTGCACCACCTTTTTGAAGTGAAACCTTCTTTAGCCGCGTTCGACGATATTTGGTAGGGGAAAAACCTATACGTTAGCGTGTACATGCTCAACATGCGTCAGCAATACGCGTCAGCAACAGGCTTATTTGAATTTGGAACAGTTTCTACGAAATGCTTTCTTTTATTTTTCTTGTATTTAATTTTGAATTTTATTGTTAAGATGCAAAGGTTTCTATTTGTTGATTTTGAACTATCGTCGCACTTTCCCACCTGTTTTGAGTTTTCACTGTCTGCAGTAATTATGACTGCCTGTGTTTTTATGAATATTTTCTATTGACTGATTAGAGAGTATTATTTAATATTGCTTTGATTGGTTTTATACCAAAGAAAGGAAATGTTTAAGATATATGTACGTATACAATAAGTTTGAAAGCTGACATCAGGGGTCGCCAAAAAGCGACTCAAAATATCAATACCTAGATATTTTCACCAATAAATAATAATAATACCTGGGTTATTATTCACACACAGCCATCTGATCCCAAACTAAACAGAGCTATGGAAACCAGATAACTGTTATACTTCATATACTACTTTTCTTTCATAACAACATACCTAAATGGATAATTACACCCAGACTCAGGACATTCAGCATGTTCATGCACACAAATGTCTGTCCTGAGGTGAATCGAACCCCTGACCTGCGTGCGGCGTGAAAAGCAAGTATCTAAATAATCACGCCAAACGACCCGTCAACTGTATTCGGACTTCACTTAAAATTACTTGCAGACACGTGGCTTAGATGTGTGTATGTAGAAAAGCAAGAGATGTGGGATAAAATGTGTTCGGAATGGAACTGTAATCTCTCTCTACCCCACTGGGTTACGGGCGTGAGTCCTATTGGACATGCTCTTTCTGTCACTAATTCTACACCTATATATAAACAGAGATCATATCTCTCCTCCTCCTCCTTGCCGCGTAAGCAATATGTATCAGGACACCATAGTGTAAGTTTTTTTTTATTTATATGTTAAAAACCATGAATGCAAATTCTTATTAAGTTAAGAACGTGTTATAAAGTATACGCTACTGATAAAACAAGAATATTTACTCTACTTTTGTTTCAAGGTGATCAAGTTTTAATACAGTTTACTGTTTAATCGAATTCATTGAGTAGGGGAATGTAAAAACATTAAACTCATATTGTTTCATAATAATAATAGGATAAGGTGTTCTTAATTTGAAAATTGCTGAAACTACATGTAAAATATAAAAATTCTCTCTAAGGCAAACGACAAAATTGAATATAAACTCCTTAAAAGACAAATTTAAGTGACCTATCTAAACAACGCAATTAGTATGCATACTATATCTCGATTGTATGATTTAAAGCATGCAGGTAACTGGATTTTAATCAAAAATTAACGGACACGAAAACTAACAGCTTTATTATCTAAATGTCCACGGTAGTAATTCCAGCAAATAAGCCAAGGGAACAGAATGCTTCATCTCCTGTACACGATCAGAACAAGATCACGTCCATTCGCGATACATCAGTGTTCTGTTAGCTTCGAGTGACGATGCACAAGCGAGTTGGCAACACGCCCAGTACGTATGGCAGCACGCCTGGCACGTGTGGCAAGTATGGCAAGCGGGCCGCGGGTTGCGCGCCGGTTATGTAAAGCACAATCTGGCCCACTTCTTAAATGGCAATTGGCGAATGCTTTAGTTATAAAAACTACAATTCTCGTTAAGGTAGCGCATTTGATTTTTAGATTGTTGCATCGAATTAGGTCTATGCAAAAGAAGTTTCTAGACAGGCGTGTGTATCGTTTGGAATGGAATGACGTAAATATATCATTATTATTTATAATAATAAAAATAAATATGTAATTGGATTAGTTGCTAACAAAGCAATTAAGGCAATAGCTGGTGGTTCACTGTAATAATAAACTGCATCCTAACAGCTCTTGGTATACCCTTAAACTGCAACTAGATTTTTTTTAATGTATAAACTAGTGCTTGACCATGTGAGCTGATGTTAAATGGTGATCTGGTCGAAAGATGGTACGTACTAGTTTAGTTCTAGCCTATTCACTCTTCTCTTTAAGGTACCTACCTTATAATGGGTCGGAAACACTGAAATGACAACTTGTTCCAATCCTTTTCCGTACGCACAAGTAACGATGATTTGAATCCGTTGTTCGAAAGCGCGTTAAATCTACGACAAAAGGATGAAGATCAGCTGTATGTCTGAACTTTCGATGGTCGAGTGGAGATGGGGGATTTCACTCGTGTAATAAACTTTTTTTAACTTTAAACTTTCGTGGTTTTTGCTTATAAAACTAACTCAGACAGCCCGTGACCATGGCGCATGCAACTGTGCCGAGTTCAAAAAGGCTAATCGTGGTAAGAATCCCGTTTCTTACAAACCTTTTAACTCGTGTGATTCTTGCGCACACTTATGACCACAAGTTTATTCTTTATGACTTATGACAAATTTATGGCAAATTTTAAAAGTTTAATACCGTTGAAAAATCGACTTTCAAGGCTGGGTTCAATCGATGTATTGGTGGAAATTAAATTATATGTTTATGTGAACAAAACTAAACATACCAACGACATTTTTTTCCACCACTACTAAAGTTTAAATCAGAACTGGGTTAGGCAGTGTCGGTCGCATCCAAAAGAGTCTGATTTAGTACAAGGGCGCAGCTTCCCGCGCATTGTCCGCGCTAACTCTGATGGATTTATTTATTGCGAACCACGCCGTCGACCGTTAGCAACGAACAATAAACTTTTTCAATAAAAAACATATCCCTGTAACAATCTGACACGTAAAATATTGCCCGCGGCGCATTGATTAAATTCCGCGCCCACCGTAATGGATTACAAAATGTTGATTGTCAATCGGCGACATATAAAATTTCTATCAAAAAGAAGGGTTTGTTCGCAATAATGGTAGAGGATGGGATATTTCGCACAGTAGGTGTACCAGCGTGACTTTCTCGAGTTATATTAAAATGAATTATTTTATTAGAATAATAAAAGAAAAAAATGGTAGATTAGTTATAACAAAGACTAACACTTTAAGCCAAACAAAAATATTAACCTTTATAAAGCTAAAAACGTAATAAGCAATAAAAATGTCTCCGCATAAGACCTTTGCCTCTCGATTAACAATAAAAAAACATATCGGCACAAAACACTTTCTTTTATATGATGTCATTGCAGCGGCGCGTATAGATTCCAACTTTCCCTCCAAATAAATCCATAGAGTTTGTACACTAGATGTCATGAGTTTCCGCTTGTTTGCGGATTTGTTTGTTAAATTTTCGGTAGCGTAATCATAACTTAGTTAGTAGTTGGTAGTGGGACTGGCGTTAGTAAATTGCTAGTTTGTAGTTAGTTTGTCTGATTTGTTAGTTTGCTTAGAATGGAAGCGTTGGTTGTATTTCTTGTGCATATAACGTGTGATTAAAAGCGGGTTAGAGGAAAGTGAGTTATTTCTATTCGTTACAGTTTAAAGTAATGAATTGGCATTTTGTAGGGTCTGTTTCTTTTCATTTATTTTTAAATATTTACGAACACAGTCTAGCTGCTCCTTTATCGCCAAAAGGGGTCCTTTATAGTTTAAAGTTTGTGGTGACTTGATGACTGAACGGAATAAATATTTTTCGAATCAATGAGTATTACATATTCTACGTTACGTCTCCAATTTGTTACACCAACTTATATATATATATCGGAGCGCGCTTAGTTTGATCGATGTTTATGTTTACAAATAAATAAGAATAAGGGTAGTTGAAAATAATGGTGATGTTGCCTATATCTAGTCGATTTAATTTTAAGAGCGGGTACACCCGAATGGAGTTGGAGGTGTCATGGCGGGCGAGTCGTCATTCTTGTACAGCGACTCGCTCGTGATGGTCGCTTGCAAACCCATTTGCTCTTAATCGTGACTTATTGTTGTAATCTTTGAATATTTTTAGTGATTGTTAGTTGTAACGAGTAGTACAGTGATCAGACTATATTGTGAGACTTTTATTTTGGTGAATACCGGTGCGTACACGCCCACACGGTCTAAAGATGTCCGAGCAACGTCCAAATATACCAAACCATCATAATAATCCTTCGACATATACAACTCTTCCACCGTTGACATTTATGAACGAAAAAAATGAGTACTCGAATTTATTCAAATAAGAGACAAGACCAGATATGACAAGTCTGTGAATAACCTAAAGGCATACTTCATCATTCAAATACGTCCTTCTTGACGAACTTCTTTAGCCCCAATAGACGATTTTTGGTAGGTTTTCCCATCTTATAGTTTCGCATGAACAGCATGCTCAGCATGCTTCAGCAACACACGCCACATGCTTATTTGAATTAAAATTTTAGCAGTCCTTTTGACAGTCGATGTTTTTTTTTAATTATTTAAATCCTCTACAAACACCGGAACGGTGTCGGGCGGTATAATCGAAAAAAATATTCCAATTATACCGAAAACTCGTTTCGTCCATATCATAATCGTACTTTATGCATCACGTACTAATGAATAGCGGCTTATACAGCATCGATATAAAAAAATAAAATATGAAAAAAAAACAAAAATTTAAAAACTCTACCGGCCGCCCGCCCAATAAGCTCTTTGCATAATTCAAAAGAGCGAATGTACTCCGACCGCCGCCGAAACAAATTCCATTCAATCATTCATTCGAGCGTGACGAGAGAATCCATCGGAAAATGTACCACTTAATCCGTCGATAAACATAACAGGTGTGCGAGAGCGGTCGCTAGAGGGACCTTGAGTCGCGTGATTAAAACAGACGCAAATAATGAACCTATTAAATAAATAAACAGGATTTGTTAGAAAAAAATATATGTTTATAGTTAAAATATGCGCGTGCAATAAGTATGATTTCTTATATTTACACATTTAAATTCAATTTCAAAGTATTATATAATTAAGAAGTACGTAGTAATAATTAAGTAATACATGTCGTCTAAGTGAGATGTCCCCCTATCCCATTCTCTATACTTATTTTTCTTCTAACTTTGTTGGTGCTGCTTTTTTATCGACGTAGCTATCCCATGGGTCTGTTTGGCAATAAGCTCCCCCCTGTCATAACAGCGATCGATATCTCTATCGGTATATCTATTCTTATACTGTAGTTGTTAGGTCAGCAAGAACTTATATTTTTTCTTCAGTAAATAAATACATGATTACAAACTACAGCCAGGAATTGTATAATACCGTCAATTCAGAGTATAATAAGCAAAAAATTACAATATGCAATTAAAGAATAATTAAATACAAATAACGCGGAGTGCGATGTTAACTACGTAATCATTGCGAGGCGGATAATGAACACTATCATTAGTACACGCCTGTTAATTAAAGTGAGGCAAGCGCGCGAAAACAAATGCTCGGATCAACAAATAATTGAACGAAAACAAAATAAAACAAAACACAATATTGGATCAGATTCACTGGTGGTTTTAAGGCGAAAAACTTATTGACCAAAATACCATCCGAAGTGACGATCAGTTTAGAGATAAAGGACGACCTAAGACGATGCCACATGCAGGAAAACTATATTACATACCGTTGAAATTTTACTGAAAGGAGACTTCGAATTTAATGATTTTTAAAGTTGTTCACCTTAATCAAGTCTGCCATTTGAAAATTGAAAACAAACGTATTTTATATTAACGGCCAAAAGGGTAATCCTAAGGATTATTGTCTTCATAGAGTGTTAGATAAAAAGAAGACTAAAATTGAAAATTTAATTTTCAATAATTACATTCATCTGGTATTGTGTCAAATCATAATCGGTTTATCCTTAAACTATCACATTATTATAATCAATAATTACATTAAAACTTAATTAAATTACTATAATACACAAATTTTACTTTCTGGGAGGAAGTAAAATTTATTCTGTCCGTGTTTTTTTTATTTGATTTATTCTTCAACACCGATACGAGTATGTGTCATAGGTACGATTCGTTTCACCGCGTTTACGTAATAAGTGAAAACTATCGAGGCGTTGAATCGATTTCATATCAACAAGGCACCATATCGGTAATCTTGCAGTTGCGATGTAAGGACTTAGTCACTAGTCACTAAAGCTAATTTATTTCTCAATCATAACAAAAAAATAATCGATAACACAACTCGAGTTATATAATCAGCAAATAGCTTTGAAGCGTTGAATCGATTTCTGGTAACTCCATACCTACTCGGTCCGTCACTCGGTAGCCGTATAAATCTTAGCATTCATTAGAGCGAACGTTGCGAAACTCGCAAGCAGGAGTCGACGCGATACTATTTCGCAATTTCGAAAGTTGCCCACTGTAATCCTATACTGTGGCTTGGATACGTTTTACTTGCAAATTGGGTTAAAAGAGAATATTATTAAGTAACCGTAATGTGTATTAAAGATAACTTAGATTTGTATGCTACGGATTTAAGTCCTTAATATAACATGAAAGAAGTTGATTTGTTTATCTATTAAAACTTTGGAAACACAGCCATACGTGTGTTTAAATGAACATACCAACTTGTTTTAAAGTTTATTAGATCTAGGTAGGCCAACAGCCCCTATACCATACTTCTTTAGCGTTTTGGGATTTCTAATGAATTAGCTGACTCGTGCGAATACAATAGGTATTTGAATTCGGACTTTTGCATACCAAATTCAGCATGCAGATCTAATTCTGACCTTTTCATGTCAAATTCAGTCCTTTTAGATTCCAATTTAAAACGTATATTTCGCGTTGTACCCTCAATGTACACCAGTACTTATCTTTTCACGAATGCCAATTGTTGGTGTAGTTGAAACCGCAACGCTTGAAAATTCTTTCTTATTTTTTTTGTAAGAACAAAAACATTAATATTACATCATTTGTATAATTAAGATCAATATTCTTTACATTGACGTATTAATCAAGTTCTTTGTAATAAAAAAAACACACTCACACACTCACACACACACTTGACAATTTCCTGTTTTGAGCGAAGAGTAAAGTAAAAATGTATCATGTACACAATTTCCTGTATAAATCTCAGACACATCTCAAACAGAGATGGAAACAGGAAACGTTGTCAAACGCGAAGTATATATTCCACTGCTGTTATTGTACGTGCAAATACACGTTCTCACATTATTGTGAGCATTGGACAGACATATAAATTACTAACTGTGCCCTGCAGTTTCACCCGCCGTGCTATTTAATTTAAACAACGATTTTCCAAACTAAGCCGAATCCTATTATGATTTACCAGAACAGCTCGCATATGGCTGATTTTTTCCTCCTCACTTGACACTTATCGTTATATTTTGAACAATTTACACAATATCTTTATAAATTATAGCCTATGTGTTATTCTGATGTATAAGCTATATTATTGTAAAGTTTCATTAAAATCCATTCACCCCTACATCCATATATACAAACTTTCGTACTTATCATATTATTAGTAGGATGTCTCACAGGCCATGAATATACTGAAGTATTTATAAAGGAACGAGAAATCATTGACAGAGGAAGTAGTAGACGCTATATATTTTGTACGTTACTTCCACAGGAACAATGCTGATCGCATATCGCATATCTGGTTTTTAAATTAATAAAAATTCAATTCAAATAACTTTAATACATCTTGATATAATACTATGTATGAAGCGGTATCCAACAACTGGTTCTGAAGAATAATCACCAGAACCATTTAGTACAAAATGGAGTTTAATTGTTCTTGTTAGAGGTTCGTGTTAATTGACTGTATCACTTATCAATTTAATTTGTAGTGGCCTTCAT
>JWHW01030113.1:0-11340 GCA_000931545.1 Papilio glaucus | reverse complement strand
ACAAAGTTCCTTCAACTAGGACCTTCAAGGTTAGAGTGAGTCAACTAATGATAAACTAATGCTGAACGCCTTACGATCTCAACGATATTTTTTTTTATAATGGGTGATCTCAACGATATTAGATTGGATTACAATCCAATCTCTATAATATAGCACTCGTCCATTATATCAAAGAAAATGTTTTAATAGCTAATCCCGCGTTAGAAGTTAACCGTAACGCGCAAAACCCGGTTCACATTATACATTTAGTTTGCGGCGCGGCGATCGGTTAGCGTCAGGCACCGCAACGTGGCCACGCGACTACGACAGCTTCCAACAAATACACTAGATTTTTCATCTCGAATTGCATTTAAAACGATCAAAGCTTACAATAAATGGAAGCGGATTTACCCCGAACGAAATGCGCGAATACGTTGTCAAAATTGAGAATTCCGCTCTTTTCTATGTAATAAATTCTTATACTAATGTTTCTTGGTTTATTACTATAACCTAATTGCTATAAAAATAACTATTTTTAGTTTACTTTAAGGAAATAATTGTCTCCCTTAGAAAACGCCAAAATCACTCAAAGCTTCTGCGTATGCTAGTTTCAGTGCATTTTTGTCACTGTGCCGTCTTTAAGAGTATTTTATCTGATCTATCAATTTAACTATTTGATACATGTTCATAATGAATTTAGCAGTTATATATACGTATATATCTTTCGAATACATTTATAATCGAACAAAACGTGTATTAAAATATTCTAATTCTATTTTAATAATTATGTTCAACATAAAAATGTTAATAATTGGTATATCGTTTTTAATGTACAAAGGGCACATTAAAAATTTTTCAACTATACGAACTTGATAAAAAATAAAACAAATTTTACTCATGATGAGTATGAGTCCAAAAGTCAAACTGGAAGTGACCTACAACAAAGTTAAACAACATTCTATACATTTTCGAGTAAAACGATAGAAGGTTGTACCTTTCAAAAGAGCGACGGTTTTAAGGAATTTAATGCGGGCAAAGGGTGCTTCCAATTACAACGCTCATTTACGTACCGTCGACTAGGAGCGTCTGAAACGGAACCCGCCCGGACCCATCTCAACAATGACACCCAGAAAGGACCTTTAACGAGGTGTCGGCTACCTGAAGTTATTGTGATAGGGGACGAGTGTTCACGTCCCAATGAACCGAACGTATTACCCGTAGAGGTTCAAAGGGTCACATTATCTGGAGGTATCTAATTCGAAGCTGCGTAGCGCGAGAGGACGAATTGACTTTCCAGCGGTGTGGATTAATTTCAGAGGGATGGATGCTTGCTTAGATAGATACATCAAATTGCTATTATTAACATACGAAAAGATAACGATGTCTACAGGTACAAAAAAAAAACAAAAAATTATGACCCTACAATATTTTCAAATAGATTCGTAATTTAATTACAAACACATTTTCTCACATTGTAATATCAGAATGTTATAGCCGACTATCGCTGAAATATAGCCATAATAAGCGTACTATGTAATGTTTTATAAAAAAAACAATGAAGTGATTTTTTTATTCAATTTCACAAACACAATCTTTCAATTAACAGTAAGAAGAATCGATATTAACTACTGTTACAATAGCCACATTCAAAATGCATTAGCTTCAAGTACCACTTAACAAGTACGTACACTGAACTTTAAGTAAAAGTGAACGGGAGTCGAATCTCGATAGCCTCTAACTCGGCACAACAAAGCTATCGCACGAGTGGCGACCGCAATTATATAGAACGGTTACAATCAGGGCTAATGAAACTGAGTGCCGCGGCGCTGTACTTCATTTGGTTAATGGAGGGCGTGTTTGAGAGCTAATCGACGCTTTGCTTCGTTTAGATGCGATTCACTGTTTAGATCGATTAATGAGTGTTTTCTGTAAGTTAAACCTTGCATGCTTGGAGCGATGGATCTCTAACATTACGAGTTGTAAGAGATGACGGATGATCCGGTCAAGGCCGCTTTGGCGGTCAGGATCGGTGGCCTTTTCGGTCTTTATCGCGAACTTGACATTTAATATGTAAAATAGAAGATTAAAATCTGCATCTGCAATAGAACTGACAAAAAATACATTTACTGTTTATCATATTAACATAAACTAGGCACCAATTATATCTCAGTTCCCTTGTAAAAAAATCTTCAGGCTTGCAATGCGTATTATATTTCTATCAACTCAGTTCTTTAAAGAGGAAAAGATATTAAAAAGAGATTACAAGAGAAACCACAGCATTCAACAAGTGAACTGTGCTTGTTACTTGTAAAAAAAAACGCCGGCCGACACATTATATAGCCGGGAATAACGCTCAGAGCAGGGAACACATTTAATGCATTCACGGGCTGCGGGCAATCGACCCCGGGATGACAAGCTTATATAAATTGAATTACATCCCTAGGGCGATGTCGCCTGTAGTCGACCTGCTGTGTAATAGCGTTGGGCATTTTAAGAAAGATCTAAGTTTATATTTATCACTAGCTATGCCCCGCGGTTTCACCCGCCCTGCAATTTTACTTAAAATTATTTTTACCTACTTAATCCTACCGTGGCCTCATCATCATCTCCCTGCCCTTTCCCGCGTATGTGGGGCGGCACAGTATCACCGTAGCACAGTGTAACAATCACATAAATGATTGTTTAACTGTGACCGTAGTCCATACTGCATAGGGTTGGCTACAGTTTTTACGGCCGGCCGCTTGCCTAAAGATATAATATAAAAATATTCGGGAATTATAAGCTACTAACCTAACCTAACCTTACAAAACATATGACAGATGAATACATACATCATTTCTAAAATCGAGTATATACGTGTAATTACTGCGTTACAAATATAGCAGGTAACAACCTGTTACCATTACCAGGGAAAGCCCCGCATCTCCGAAATACGTGCGTGGCTATGAATATCTCAATAATGCGCAGTATGTCTGGCAGATGCTTGCAAAATCTCTGAAACTGTCCTGTTTTGATGTTTGTATAATCTTTCAATCAAACACCATTTTAAAAATAATAACATATAGTTAACTAAAATTTCAACCTAATCAACTGAACAGCTATTTTTATCGAACAAATGTTCGACATGGTTCTTTGAATTGATATAACTCTTTTTATTTATTTATTGATTGAAATAAAACAAACACTGAATGTTAAGTGACGCTTACCACAATGCATAAGTGAAAATCGCAATCAAATCGGTTAAGCCGTTTCTGAGATTAGCGACCACAAACGCACAGACAAACAGACAAAAATTCTAATAATAATAGTTTTCTCAAATATCTTACATGTATAATATAATTCTTGGGATTTGGATTTGCATTGCAGCTAGAGTATTAAAATGAGTTTCCATTTTTTATGTATAAATAATATATATGTTATCTGTGTCGAATATAGATCGTTTGACCACCAGAAATCATTAGTTTACTATATATGGAAGACTATACATCTATCTCCCTTTGCCTGCCTTAGTAGGCGTCATTTCCGGACATCCAGTATAAATGACCTATTTAAAACTATAACAATTTTCTTGAAACAACGTCAATGAAGAGAACATTAGAAACTTTCTAGACTACTCAATCTTCATGAGTTAACTAAACCATGAGCTCTTTGATGACGAATAACGACTGAATCGAATTTTTACAATATGTCTTGTTCATATTTCAAAACCAGTCCATTGTTGTTAACAGAAAGAGACGTCAAATGTAAATAGGTCAGATGTTAAGCACGTCTCGTAAACAGCAACAAATATTAAACATTAGACAGCGGGTAACAAAGAAAATGAAATTCTTTTATCAGCGCGATTTTAAAATTGTCGAAAACACAAAGGCGAGCTGAACCGGTACAATGGACACTCACGACACAAAAATTCTTAGACAGTACACGTCACTACATTTAAGTGCTGCGACAATACAACAAAAGCCGAGCGAGCAAAGCGTGGCGAATACAGACGGTAAATCTCAATACAACAATCAACATTGTAAAGGAACGTAAAAGGTTCAAAATGTACGGGAAACAACATTGCGAAATGTTTCCGCACCAGAAAGAAAGGGAGCGTTAAATCCTCAGTCCTCATCCCGAACCAGTTAATGGATACAGGAGTATGAGGAAGTGCACGTTCTATATTATATTATAACATTTATTTTAAGGTCAGTCTATCCCACACCCTACTAACCCCTCTATATTTTAACTTTGAAGGACTAACTAATTTTCGGAGATGTTGTTGCTTGTAACCTTATTGACGGTTCTTACAGCTTCATCTTATACAGGGCTCGCGATCCGAGTGATCTTGAGCTAAAAATAAAAAAAAAATCCTAGGTCCCTTATGTATATTAGGGGCCTAGTTGCTGGATTCAGCAGCCATCGGTGTGGGTGATGTGTCTACTCAAGTCGAACGTGTTACCGTCGAAGACTATAATGTGGTCTACTAAGTTGGGCTGTTGTCTACGTGATCGTCGAGGGAAGGAGCGTACCTGTCCCCCGACGGTCGTCAACTGTTTTAACGAGTGTCTGAGGGCGGTGTGGTCCGCCCTTTACCGCGGGTGCATTTGTGTTCGCGTGCGTATCTGTTGTCGTACTCGTAGGCGAGGACGGTGAGAGTTTTGTCGTGACTGTGCGAAGAATTTAAAGCAATTCAATCAATCGACAAATTCAACTGGTACCATAAACATCCATAGAAACGGAGAAGTTGGAGATTCTTTGTTACCTTTTAGGAACTAAAATTCAGTACGAAGGATGCTTTCTATTTCGTTTACATAATTAACAAAACAAAAAACTACTATAAAAGTCTTTCAGAAGTTATTATTCTCTAACTTCTTACGGGATGGTCTATTCAATCAGAAGTCGTTGTCGATGCATCTTTCTACAATTGAAAGTGTTTAAATATTTATTTGGAAATGACAGTATTAAATAATATTGGCAGACTTTAAGAAATGAAATCAACAACAAGGACGACGACGATGACAACCACTCCACAACTTCCCCACCTAGCGTCTAACTTGGCTAAAGATGTTTTTACTTCAATAAGCATGTTGGTAACGAGTATTGTAGATTGCGCGTAGTGATCACACGAACCTATAATATTTTACCACCAAATATCGTCTGACGCGGCTAGTTTTCTCTTCAGAAATATTTTACATGGAACCGCAGAAAATGCTATAATATGTTTGTGTTTTGTATCATAACTTTTTTTCACTTCGTTTTCTTTCTTTTGGTACAATATATTTTTTAACACTAGAACAAAACCCCATTCATCTATAAAAGTACTTAAATTTATACACAGATCACGGTTAAATAAAACAAAGTTGCTGTAAGAGATTGTAAAATCGTTTAACACGAAAGCCAAGCGGAATCGTGTTCAATAAAAGCTAGGTGATCGGATGAAATCGGGCAAATCCGTTCTTGCGGCGAGCTATGGACTCCAACACACGTCTCACAACCGGAGTAGCACAATCGTCGGGGCGGTCGCCTCGAACGAGGACTTTTTCAATAGACTTCCACTTTCTATTTTATTGTGGCGCTAACACGACTTTGATGGCGCACTTATTGGCCCAGTAGCTTTCCAAGCGATCCCGCCGCCTGAAATTGGCGGCGAAATTGGACTTGTCCGTAACCGCGTTCGTCGATTTCTCGATAATAAAACCGGTATTATTGGACGTCTTCCATCACTAGTGTGTACGTACCTGAAACCGAAAAAAAAACTACATCAACTACATGTTCTATTAGATTACTAGCCGAACCCGTGATTGCAATGGCACGAAAAGCTTTTGATTTCATATTATGTTGATAAGTCTCTTCAAATATATCAAAATAATATCGAAGAATTTGCAAAGAGTTTCATTGTAAACAATAACTTTTTATCTATGCAGCTTATTTTATTGGCTTCTATTCAAAGCATTGCGCAGTAAGTTTTATTAAAATCGAAAAACATTTTTGAAATTAAAACTTATTTCGCCCCGACTGTCGTCAGTCCTTATGTATTGTGTTTTTTATTTATTTTAGATTTTTAGGCCACACCTTTGCATCTTAGAAATACCCTACTTAAGTTTCATTACAATCTGATGAATGGTTTAAGAACGCATTAAGGACAAACAAACAAATACGAAAACATTAGTTTTTATTTATATAGAGAGTAACCACAACGTACTAGGTACTTTAAATGCTACGCCACCACCCGGTGTATTAATATAAATCTTGTTTACATAATACTGGTCTGATTATTTCCCACTGATATTCAGTCTTTGAGTTTTGATTAATATTCCAGAAACCAATGTTTAAACAGCAAATATCTTACGTCTAAATCAAACTTCCCATATATTTACTGAATATTAATTACAGCTAAACCTATATAATTATAATTCTAAGCATGTGATATACATATTTACGAAAATACAATATATCTTCAATATTAATGAAGAGTTAAGACGGTGATAGCTTAATGGTTTCAGAACATAATTTCTTTGTTGAATGTTGTTCGTTATCTGTGCAAAAAAATAACACATTTGTACCGTTTCTAAACCAAACTAAATGCAATCCAAACCGTAAGCAAAATACGTCCGAACACGTACATAATTCTAAATACTAGGCCATATTGGAATGTCGGGAGCACACGATCTGAAGTCCGAAGCTCGCTGTGACAACAGAGTTGACGAGTTTAATCGAAAAATAAACGGAGCATAAATATTGTATCGGCCAACGGACCGCCCAGTGTGAACGCCGCCTACAAAAGCTACAGTTTCACTGCACAATGTTTAAAACAAATATATTTGCTTTAGAGAATAAACGAATAAGCTTTTTAAATCTATTTATAAACAAATAAAAAAAGAAATTCAATTTAACGGCTTTCGGGAAGCACTGTGAACGTAACATGCTACATTTATTTTTATCGTGTGTACGACGACACACATAAAACATATTTTGAAATTTACTTTTCTAGTTAACATTTTTCATGATTTATGTTTTATGCTCGTAAATTTTGTTTCTTTAAAAAGCAATTCGAATGTTATAAAAATGTAAAGGTATTCTTATTACGAATGTTAATTATGTACTCATAAAAAAGCTATTAAGATGAAATTGATGCTATTACATGAATATAAACGTTTATTGTAACGTAAATTGACCATCACTATGCCTATTTTGCTTCAATAATACGGCTGACCTTAATGCCTTTACACTTTAGAGCTCATCATATTTTCTATTAGAAAAGTACTACGTTCCTATGGGATGAATGAATAAACTGTTGCACCTCGCAAAGGACAAAAGAAAATATGTCGAACTGACTGATAACCTCCGCTAGTCGGAGAGCCATCTTGGGAAGAACGGGGATATATAATCTGTACATTGTCGTAGTGAAAATCTAAATATAACAATATACAATTAAGCCAGATAAATCGATGAGCAAGCCTAAGCGAGCTAGGCAAGTACACATGGCGCTACTGGAAAAGGTATCGGAATGCGATGCGATTAGACCCATACTTACAGTATATTACAAGCACTAATTCAGTTTTTTTTTTTCATACAATAGCTTACAAATTCGTTAAGCTGTAAAACATCATAAGGAAAGTTTAAATGAACCAAAATAAATACCCCAAGAACTTCGGCTAACTAAAATTTAATATTAGTTGTAGGCTTTCTGACGCCGAGTCGTCTTAACGTTATTATAATTAAAATATACGACAATTCGGCTTTGTTGTTCCCTTCTCGAGGCTGCGAAAGCCTCAAGGGTAAGGGCTTGGAGCTCTGCTTAATTGAAGCAGAAGTGGGGCGGCTTTTAAATTATACTATTTAATCCCATTCGCATCCCTTCAAATCCCTAATGTAATTGATCTCGCTTTTATTACGTTTAACTCGAATAAATTATTGCTTATTTCGAATTACGTTCTGCTGAGACTGCTTTTGTCATTCGTGTCTCCTTCGTTTGTAAATGTAAACCTCTTCACATTCCACATCCCTTAAACATCGCTCACCCACGCGAAAATATTTGATTAGTTATTCGTGCCTTTCATCGCCCGAGTAAGTTTCTATATTGCACGAAAATAATGAAAAGTTGCCGTTGTGATAATGAAGCTTCCTAATAGTGAAGCAATGAGTTATATAGGTTCAGCATTTTCAGAGTTCACTCTTTACAAACAAATATATGTATTTTTTTTATAATCTTAATACAGTTAAGAGTTTATCTATGTAGATTATATAAATACAGAAGTGCATACAAAATATCAGAGCAGTGGTGGCCCTGTGGTATAAGACCCGACCTACGTACTGTAGGTCGCGGGTTCCAACCCAGGCAGGACTTTACATTGTGTCACTTACTTCATTCAAAAACGAAGAGAACCACCAAATTCGAACACATGTGACATCCACCAATCCGAACTGAGCTAGCATGGTGGATTACGGCCCTTTTCCTCTGTCGGAGAGAAGGTTGTGTCCCTGCAGTAGGGAAACATACTAAAAAAGGCTGATTATTATTTATTTATTACACAAAAATATCAGTACCTTTATTCTTCTTAACCTTAACCGGAATAAAATTATTAAAGGACTTTTGGGTTTCCCAAAACCCACTTTCGAGATCACACAACAAAATATGTTTTAGAAAACTTTCGTAAGTAATGTTATCTATTTGGCCATAGTTGTAAGCTTCTAGTATCTATATAATTATCCATTATTATTCAGAAGTTAATAGCTATAAAAAGTCTCACAAGGAAGATAATCTATATATGGCGGACATTTAATAATCTTCCAGAAACACCATTTTCACCATCTTAGTCACCATGTATAACTTGACATTATGACCAAAGTCCAAAACATGGGATTCGCTATAGTTGCTAAAATTAAAATAAGAATCAATTCACTAAATAAATTACAAACAAATTATAATCAAATAATACAAGTAATAATCTCATATGGTTAGGTACATGAGTAATTGCTACATAATTCGAGACATCATTACTTGAAACTGTTTCCACATACTACTGTTAAACGTACGTATACAGCCCTAGGTAATAGGGGTGCCTCATTCAGAAAACAAGAGCATCCATCGTGTCTCTGTACGACATCGGATACAATCCCCGGGCGGCCGGCCAGACCGCAGCGCCAACCTGCACCGCACCAGTAACTCCGCAATAACCCCGCTGTGTTCTCACCTCATTTTCATAACGAAAAGTCTGTTATACGCTCAAGAATATAAAAGTGCCTACAACTTGTCTAGTATTTTTCGTATAACATAAATAAAAATGAGGAAACGAGTGACTAAACTGAAGAAAAGAGAGCATTAGAATTTTTGTTATTTATTAGGCAATAATTCATTATTTTAGACATCTTTGTTAGTATTAATTACTACTAGTCTAAGATCCGGCATAAGGGTTTTATACCCTCATCTGTTATTTGATCAGGATCTAGATTATATGCTAGATATATACATTGATAAATCACAAGTGGATTGCCGAGCAGGCCAACGCTGTTAAATAATATTAAGTCAAGGTATTGTCGTCAAAACCAATTTATTTTGAGCCCTTGAGTAACTCATCGTTGGAGATTCTAGGGGTCCTTATGCCGAATCTTGTACTATACTATAAGTGCTGGTACATAGAGTTGGACTGTAGTACATCAGTATATACATACGTTTGTTTTGCACGAAGCGAGAAGCTTGAGTTCGAAATGTGTTACAAAGATACGTCCTCGGCATGGATTTCAACAATATTGCCACATTATTCGCAGGTGACGATAAAAACACGTGACTTTTGCCATTATGAAACCTATTCGATGTCGACGCCACTATAAAATATATTAAACATCGTTGACTTGCGAAATAACCAACATCTAAACATAATTACAATCGTTGAAGAAAACGTCACCCAAAGAACAAACATACGGACGAATTACAAATGGTAGATCGTTAAACAATATTTACTCATAAATCAAGTTACACAATCAGTAGAAAGCAATTTGGAGAAATACCACGATTGTGGTACACGCGATATGCAATTTAGGATTAAAGGTTTTATAGCAATTATTCATAATGACTATAATTGAGTATTTGATGACTTGTTATTAACATAGACGACTTATGGTAATAGTTAAAAGTGGTAGAGTCCGCAATAACAACATATATTGCACGAATGGGCCGGCTCGACCGGTGAAATACCACGACCTCAAAGAAGACAGGTTGACTGAGGTGCTGGAGGCCTAATTCTAGTTCTTTTTCCCACTCCTATCCTTTTTTTATGAGGATGGAAAGGGAGGGGAAAGAGGATTCGATGGGGTAGGAGATAGATAGGAAAACGAAAATATAATTTTTCACGTTTACCTCCCTTCTTCTATTAAAGGTAAACAACGCATCTACGACTCATTCTCTTGTTGCGGATGCGTATGGCTGCGGTCTCTTAATATCAGACGACCCGCTTGCTCGTTTGCCACCTTGATCCACGTCACGTCTTCTGTGAGGTCGTGGTATTTCACCGGTGTAGCCGGCCCGGCCCATTCGTGCAACAGATGTTGATGTTGCGGGCTCTAGCACTGTCATCATTACAACTGTCTTGAATTCTTTTCTTGGTTTAGCAATTGTCAGGACAAGATTTGTTTGATGTATTGTCTATTAAAAAAAACTGCTCCATGGTTCAAGGTTTCTTACGAATAAATGGAATTAACCTAATTCTCATCAAACCTGGTTTAATTCATTTTTTTTTATAAGAGAAGGGGGCAAACGAGCGGCTAAATAAAATCAAAGCCCATAAATTCATAGTTCAAGACTCATAAAGAACTATACAACATTAGAGCAAGTGAACTCGCGTTCAAAAGCTAGCTTAAAACAAATGAGCGGTGGATGGGGACATTAGCAATTCAATAAAGCGAACGCACGCAAGGTAAGCGAACGCGAGCCAGGCGTGAGTCGCCCCACTAAGTGATTTTCCCATCGATTAACCCCCCCGCAGTCTGCAATTGCACGCGAAATACTTGACCTCATGGCTATTGAGTTACGACTGACAGACATTCTGCAAAAACATCCCAGTCCCACCTCACTCATCAGACTAAACGGAGATGCATTAAAATCTTCTACTTCAGATCTGTATTTTGTCGTTTGAGGTCGTGGTATTTCAACCGGTACAACAGATGCTGCTGCTACTGATAAAACACCTGGTTACTTAGCACAAGGAGAAAGCTCGTTTGCTTCCTTCTGACATAAAATACAATAGCACATCCATATCTGCCATAGATTAGATTAGATTAAGGCCGTGAGTGGTTTTTGTTTTCGCATTGTTTTTGCGAAACAAATATGGTGAATCTTAACCACGCATAAACAAAGTTACATTAAGTGCATCTCACATTCCA
>JWHW01030093.1:130236-158740 GCA_000931545.1 Papilio glaucus | reverse complement strand
CCGAAGGCTCGCCGCCGCCTGCCGGCCGCGCACCGCCCTTCACCAAGCAGCAGCAGCGCGCGCTGCAGGACGCCATGTACTACGCCGCCGAAAGCGACCATTTAGGTGAGCACCCAACATTGTTGGAACCGCCACATAGCAGAACTTGTTGCACAGCCGCGCTGTGGAACGGTTTGTCCTCGGCGGTATTTCCAAACCAGTACGACTTGGGGTCCTTCAAGAAGCGAGCTTATCTTTTTCTTGAAGGCCGGCAACGCATTTGCAGTTCCTCTGGTGTTGCAGGTGTCCATGGGCGACGTTGATCACCTCGATGTTCTCACCGCTCGTTTGCCCCCTTCTCTTATTAAAAAAAATCTATTCTGACAATCTTTCGCTTAATATTGTTGAGATATAGTAAGTAAAACAGTTCTTCCTCAAAGATAACCTACCCAATTATTGCAATGATTTTTCATTTTCAATTGACCTATGGCATGTTAATCAATATATTGAAAAATCAATCTAACACGATAAACCAGCTATAGCAGCTACTATATGTGTAGAGATGAGTCTTTAACTGTTGCGTACAAATGATGTTCCAGACATAACTCTCGAGCTGCGCGCGCTGGGCGTGCCGTGGTCGCTGCACGCGTGGACGCTCTCGCTGGCCGCCGCCGCGGAGGCCTCTCTCGACCATGTCATAGATCAGCTCTTACAAGACTTTTTGCAGGTACGCACGTGACTAGGGATTTACATTTTTATAACTATTTCATTTATTACAACGCTTTTTTATGGAAGAAGGTGGCAAATGACTAAATGGTTCACCTGATGTTAAGTGACCGCTATCCATAGGCGTCCGCAACAAGCAAATGAGTTGAAGATGTTTAGTCTTCCTAATGGACAGAGGCGATAGACAGGAAAAAAATATTTTCTTGCTCTGCTCATCCCCTCCTCCGCCCAATCCTCTTCCCCTTCCCATCCTATCCTTTGTAAGAAAGTATAAAACACTCCCATTTCACGCCTGTCTTCTGTACGCTCGTGGTATGTCAACGGTCAAGCAGTTTTTAGCCATATCTTATTCGTGCAATAAGATATGTCTAAAGTAACATTCTTCACAATTTCAACGTTTCTGGTTTCATGTCATCAAATCAAAGGAGGCTTATAACCACTACTTTGATTTAAGATCTGAGCTGTTGTATATTGATTGTCCGCAGGTGTGTCCGTCGGACGACAGCCATTACAGCAACCAGTTTATCTACGAGTGCCTCCCGCTGCTGTTTAATATCCTCCGGTACAGCAAAGTAAGTTTCCGAACTCAACCGACTCTCACTGGTGACGTTCTACTCTCTACTCTACCCTATAACCAACGTGGTAACATCACAACACAAGTCTGCATGAGCCAAATAAGCTTTCTTTTGTTCCGAATATTTTGCGTAATTCATTTATTTTTGTTGTCTTCAACTATCGGATATCTTTAATAATTCGCTTAATATCTCTAACTTCTTAGAATAACTTGTTGAATTATCTGCCTTGTGGTCCATATCATAATCTGGAGATGATAGATCGAATACAAATTCTCGCTCTTAAGTTTTTTATGTATCAACTTAATAGTAGATACATAAAAAACTTAAGAGCGAATTTGTGTATTGGCTAATGCCAATTGCAGTTTGTCAAGCACATACTGAGAGAGTGCTGAGTATTTGTGCTAATGTAGTTGTGATATTGTCAGAAAGAGGGCACAGTTCTGCTGCTGGCGGACATCCTGTGCGCGTGCTACGGCTGGGAGCCGGTACCGCGAGTCCAGGAGCCGCCGCCCGCCGCTCCCGCGCCCGCCCGCGTAGACCCCTCCTACGTCAACAATCCCTCGCTCGCCGACGTCACCTTCCGGTAAACGAAATTCCAAAACGGGACTTGTTCTGATTTTGCTCTTTATGTATTACATTGTTCAAGTGCTGTTTTTAATAGAGCAAGGGTGCTATTTACACGAGTTGGTACTTAGTATATGACAATTCGGCCCAGTTTATGCGTAACTTGGCTAAGGTGTAAGGATCTATTTAACTTATTAAGATGAAGTGTATGTTGTGCAGGGTGGAAGGGCGACTGTTCTACGGGCACAAGATCGTGCTGGTATCGGAGTCGGCGCGGCTGCGTGGCATGCTGGCGCCCGCACGCGCCGACCTGCCGCCCGCCGCGCCGCCCCTCGTGCAGATCAACGACATACGATACCACATCTTTGAGGTAGTAGATGTGTGTCCACATATTTATCGCTGTGTATCGCATTGATAGCATCGTACACGTTTTAATATCATCATTATTTCCTCTACGTTTTTCTTCTTTCCCTAGATCAGTGTTCTCTTGATATTGTGGAATTAACCAACTGGAACTAAGTAAACATTACGTGGATGGATGTAGAAGAAAGATACAAATGCTCAAGGATCGCGCAAAAAGGAAATCCGTAATATCTGACTAACCCTTAGGGGAGCGAATTTTGTTGCAAGGGAGTTTTTTATTTTTCCAGAAAAACCTTTTGTTGGTTACTGGAAACTTATATTGAAGTGATTATATTCGACAGCAAGTGATGAAGTACCTGTACTGCGGTGGGTGCGCGGGTCTTCAGATCCCGGAGGGGGACGTGCTGGAGGTGCTGGCGGCGGCGTCGTTCTTCCAGCTGCTGCCGCTGCAGCGTCACTGCGAGGCGCGCGCCGCAGCCACCGTCGATCTTCATAACCTCGTCTCCGTTTACATTCACGCTAAGGTACAGAGGAACTAAGCGTTATGTTAACATTTATTTCAACGAGTTATGCATATCGTACCGTCTAAAGTAGCTAGTTCAAACGACACAAAATATACAAGAAATTGAGAATCCGAAATTGACGTTTCCAGCAAAAAAAAGATACTGACTATGATATATCAACGGACAGTCCAAACTACAACTACAACCTAGAGAAATTTGCAGAGATTTCTATTATTATGTAGGCGAGCACAAATGAAGATTGTTTTTTAAATTCATCCCCACAAGGTGTTTTGCATCTTTTTACATCCCCAAAAGGATTTTTTTCCTTTAGCAGAATTACTTAAAAATTGACTAACACTTTTCAAACAATTAAATACGTATTTCGGGATTTTTGAAAATTCATTCTCTAAAGGTCTAATAAATTTTATGACCTGGTAACATAGACCTTTAGGTCATTCTCAAGGTCTAAAGTAGGCTGATCTCCACACGTCAAACGTGTTTTCCTGGTTATAGATAATTAGTACTCTAGTCTACTAGACGATGGTTTCTTATACATCTTATGGCGTTTGCTACAAATATAGTTTTCCCCAATTATGACAAAATTTATTCGTTTAGGTTTACTTTTTATATGAAATTCACTAGATCATATTCCAGGTGTATGGTGCTACCCAACTGCTGGAGTACTGCCAGGGCTTCCTGCTGCAAAACATGGTGGCTCTGCTGACGTACGATGACTCCGTCAAGCGACTATTGTTCGGCAAGCGCCTGCCCGGTCATAACGTGCTCGGCGCGCTGCTCACCACGCTTCAGAAAAGAATAGAATCTAGGAAGGGTCATTCTAAGACTAGGTAGCAAAAGAGGGACGGTCAGAATGAGAAAGTAGGTACAAAAAAAGGGACAATCAAAGAGTAGGTAAAGAAAGATGGACAATCATTAAGGAGGTAGGGAGAGGGATTGTCAAAGCAGGCAGCAAAAAAGGTATCAAAAAGTAAGTAGCGAAGGAGGGACTATCAAAGAGCAGGTAGCAAAAGAAAGACAATCAAAGAGTAAGTAGGGAAGAGGAACAATCAAAGAGTAGGTACTGAAAGAGGGACTGAAAAAGAGTAGGTAGCGATAGACTGTGTACGTGTATTCAATAAGTAAATCTGTGAATACATTACTTTATTCAGAAATGTAGAAAAACTTACATATTTAAGTGTAATTAAAAGTCAAACCTAGCGTACAGTCGAATATAGATGTAATCTGCACTAAAGTAATTTATCTATTGAGAAAATATTTCCCAAAGAACAAACGAAATCTTTTCATAATCTCATTTTTCAGAATTAAAGTCATAATGGTTTAATTGCATTTAAAAAGAAACTTTGTCATATACAGAAAACTACCGATTATTTCGCCTCCCTTGAAACGAAACCTAGAAACATAAAAAATAAAATCCCAATATATTTACCTAAAATATTAATATTACTTTGGAACACCACTGCAGCACAATAGATTTACTTACTTATTATATTTTATTATTTTTTTCAGTATCCCTTGAAATATTGTAAATTTGAAAACGGAACCGAGACTTAATCCATAAATATTTTTACAGAACATCAAAATTGTCTAATATAATGTCACCGAATGCTTTGAAATTAACTTTCAGATAATAATTGATAGAAAATAAGTCGTTTCTCTGTATGAACAGTAAACAAACTCAAAACTAGAACTCTTCAAGAACTTTCTTAAACAAATCATACGCACAAAAATAAATTATTATTTTTAGTTGTTCTTTATAAGTTTTACTAAAATTTATTAAAATTTTAAGTATTGTATGTACAAATAATTAGTGATATTAATATTGGAACTTATATAACATAATATCGTCATTTAAACTCTATATGTAAAAGTAAATATGTATTAATATCACTCTATATAAACGTTGGAAAACTATGGATGTTATAATATTGTATCGTAAAGATAAATCAGCATTAGCAATAAGAAATTAAAATACCAAGACTTGAAAACTTTGTACGAAACTTTTGTTATTTTTAATTATCGGTTTAATTGTCAATCATAAAGAGTATTAATTTTGTAATTAAAATATAAATATTGTTGAAACAAAACCTTTTGTTTTAATACACACTAGAAATCGCCTACTGGTCGAAATTATATCATAATTCCTTTTATTTTCTATAAACTTTAATGAACATACACTCGGGTTACGGCCACCTTTAGTCCAGAAAATGAAGCACCAAAAAAATAGAACTTTGTAGGTACAACAAACGTATTTTGTATGAAGGACAATAAACAACTAAAAGTTCTTTGTTTTTAAAGTATGTTAGTCCCAAGTTGTATGTGAAACCTCAACCTAAAAACCGAGCAAGCAGAAATATTAAGAGGTTGCGGCTTGATATTTATGCTCCAGACCTTATTTGTCTGCATCCTCGTTGAGGTAGTTCATGTAAGACGATGTGTTACTCAATGGAAACGCAGGTCCTATACATTAAGAAATATTTTTTGGGGCTTATCCGTTTGCCAAATCAAAATTTTACATAGAATATTTTATCTTCTATTGGCACAAGGGGTTTCTTTGACAAAAATATGTCTCCATTGCTAAAATTGCGTGATAATAAAGATGAATAAAATCTGCGGAAAATTGAACATACTAAGTAATTTTGGATATAGAAAGTATAATCCAAAAATACTTGGTTAATAAGTTGGGTTAAATCGTTATATTACCGGCTAAAGAAAGTGTGGTCTTCGTTATACACATCATTTTCGGGTACTTAGGTTCCAACAGCTACATTTTTAGTCACACCGAATGTAAATAATAATTACTGTGAAGATTTTCTATAACCTAGCAACATTGTATTTTTCACAAATTCATTGTACGTTATATATAATAACTACGTTAATAAGAGGGTTGGCTTCGAACAAAAGAGTTTTCTCATGTTGGCATAAAATCTCAACCAAGAAGCAAATATTCAACGACTTAACGTCGTATTTTCTGACATACAATGATAATCGACGCTACCAACCTAACGGGCTCAATAGTGAAGTACAATTTTACATTCGAGCTCAATGTTGTATGATTTATTATTGATAATTTTATTTAACAACATTGGGGTTAATTGTTTGCAGATGTAAATAAAATGATAAAACTAATTTCCGTTAAAAGCATATTTATACATATACGGTAACGAGCTGACCCCCACGATTTCACCCACCGCACAATTTAATTTAACTAACAAATGTCCAGCTAAGCTTAACTTTATTAAAAACACTATCGCATTCAAAGTATTCGATTCGGTTGAATTGGTAGTATTATATTCTCTTTTGTCAGTAGTGGCCAGTATTGGCCAAAAGAGTAAGCGTAATCCGCCACTATAGACTAACGCACTACAAAGACCGTGTCATTCCATAGAATAATGTTAACTGTCAAATGTCATAGCTGGAGAACCGTAGTATATCTGTGTCCCCTTACGGGTGTCGTGGCAAGTCTATATAATTCGTTATCTAAGATATATTTATAATCTTTGCTCTGTTGTAACACGAAAAAAAATTGCTTATAGGTAGAATACTTTATATGCTCTTTGGTATAGGAAAGAAAATAAAAATTCCAATTGAGTGATAATGTGATCTGTGTCAGAAGTAGTTGTGCGAATTTTCGTTTCGGAAATTTGGCAAATGGTGAATCAGTTAATTTATCTGACGTGTTTATACTATATTTGTTAAATGTCGTGACAGTGCAATAAAATGCAGTTCTATAAGGAAAGGATTCTAAACGCTGCACAGTTAAAAAGATTAAGTGAACATAAATATTCGTGTACTAGTGCTAGTATATTGGACGCATGGCTTCAACCTTGGTGGTGCTGGCTGGTTTCTAAAACGCCGCTATGGCTCGCTCCGAATCTCATTACTATTTTAGGTCTAATAGTAAATGTAGTAACCACATTAATTTTAGTTTGGTGAGTGTCTTTGTTAATTTAATAAGTCGAACAATTAAATAATATGTGTCACGGGTAAACGAGTGGAACGACTTTCATTTTTACTTTCTCCTAGCCTAAATTCTAAAACTACTTTGAATTTGTGTTGATATTGAAATGCTTATGTCGTTGATCAGACAATCTGTAGATTGGCACATGAAAATCGAGTATGCAATTGGTCGAATCCCACGTCGCGCCACTGCGTACCGATAAGATATTAGTAGTAAAATAATCAGCTATCATGATCACTCCACATCATGTAACAGTTATTAGAGATGTCAACATTGATTATGGCTATTACTTCATAGTATAAATTATTATAAATTTTAAAAGTTAATATTTTTTATTACAAGAATGTATTTGCTACACTTTTTTATCTTTTGAATTCTCATTTGCAAAACTGAATTGTTTTTTGTATAATCAAACTTGAATTTTTACATGTAAATTTATTTATCATGGATTATCCTCATAAACATTGATGTGAGTCTGTATTGAGTAAGACAGCCTGGATAAGTGTGGTTTGCACAGTACAGAGCTCTAGCACAAATTTGATGTAATACACTTGAAATTGTTACTTCTTGCTTGAACTTGAAAAATATCTCATCCAATGACATGGCAGGATATGAGTTATAAATTCAATACTAAATAATTTAAATCTTTATTTATACCAATAAAAACAATACCTTTCTGATACAGATTTGAGCTTTTACATTTGAAGTTGTAGATTCATGTATATTGCACTTCAGTAGATCTATATATAAAGCACCGAAGAAATATTATTTGTGTAAGAATGTTGCTGCTGTATTATAAGAAATATTTGTCATGCTTAACCAAGGAATACAATAATAAAAATCTTATATAGTAATCTTGGCTGTCTTCTGTGAGGTTATAGTATTTCACCATAGTTATATATAGTTGTCTCATGGTTATCTTACACTTCTATACTGGCATTTCCCCCCTGCCATCAGTGGACATCCGCAACCTTGACCAGCTCAGTCTGAATGCTGTTAGATTCCAATAGAGAACAGTTCTATTTGTAAACAAGAAGCATATCTTCTTATTAAATTTTTAAGGTTTGTTAATAATATGTAAATTGTTGTAATGTTTAACTTTGAAATAATTATTTTTATGTAAGTGTTGAAAAGGAATAACAATGCTTAGTTCTCAATGTGAATTGATTTCTTGAGGTCCAGTCATTATTATGTAGTAAATTATTTACATTTGCGTTAGTTCAATGTGCAGATATTTAGGGTATATAAATGCTTCTAATATTGTAATCATTTTCAGCTGTTTGTGTGTGTGTTCAGTATAATTTTTTATGCCACAATTTACATAATACAGATATTGCATAATTAACAGTGGTAGAGTCCGCAACAAAAACATCTGTTGCATGAATGCGCTGGCTCGACGGGTGAAATACCACAATCTCACAGAAGGCGTGAAGTAGAAGTATTCTGCGTTTCGTCTGATGAGTGAGGTGTCAGAGGCCTAATTTTAGTCCTCTTAAAAATCTTCTTGAGTAGAAAGTGAATTCTTGAAATGAAGTTATTATAATATAACTTTTACAATTACATAAATCTTCCGATGCTAGTTGTGAGATTCTATTATCTAGCTGACCCAGCCACACCCACTTTGTTCTGCCTTAGAAATAATTGATGTTGCATTATCTTGTTAACTGTATTTATTTCTGGATTATATACTGGCTTATACATACACTCAGGTCGATCCCTTTATAGAAAGCACATTGAGGACCTGAGCTTGATTTTATTTTCATGTACATCCGTTTTTAATTTTGATAATTCATAATATAATTATTTAAATTAAATGGTGTCAAGAATTATCATAATGTATGAAATGCTTAAGATTAATGATTCTTAATACTGCATCAATCTAAATAGCTTTTCTATTAGTTATAGGAATATATCCTTAAAAGATATATCCATCCATCACAAAATCTTTTGTAGATCTCTTTAAGGTATACATTCCATATACCTTAAATACAGTAAAGTCAGATGTTTCTTATGACATCACATTACAAATCTTTGAAATTCTCTGGTTTTCTCTCCTATAATATGCAGGTGTTATAGATATTAACCTTCCTCTTGAACCATTCTGTCCCGATGAAAACCACATTGAAATCCGATGTGAGACTCTAAATGAACAGACAGCGGAAATGGAATTAATTAATAGATGCCTTAATAGTTTAACTATTATCTACAAACAGGTACAGCCCTGACGCGCGGCAGGACCCTCCGCGATGGGCGTGCGCCCTGTGCGCTCTCGGGGTGTTTGTGTACCAGAGCCTGGACGCCATAGACGGCAAGCAGGCGCGCCGCACCGGCAGCCAGTCGCCGCTCGGCGAGCTCTTTGACCACGGCTGCGACAGCATATCGACCGTGTTCATAGCCCTCGGCGCTTGCATCGCCGTCAAGCTGGGCGAGTACCCCACCTGGATGTTCTTCCAGGTTAGTACATTATAAAACTAAGTTGAAAATATGTCAGACTTTCTGTATTTGTATCTCTTAGAATAGTTAGGTATATTGTATGATACCTAACTGCTTGACACGCCATTTTCCATCATCGCGATTATGATATAATTGCCAGTTTTTCATACGATACAGCTTTCTAGGTTCTGAATAATAAAATGGTAACAACCCTGGAGGTTGTGGTGCTAACTAAGGTTTAGGTAGCACCATGATCCTCGAGTGTTGTCATCTATCATGATGAAGTTGTTGTGATAATGAAAAATATAATTTGTTAGGCGTCGTCTTCGGAATGCGTCGACCGCCTGTGCGACGTGGAGGTAAACAAATACATTTAGTCTGCCATCTGTTCAAAGTTGGCAGGATTTGTATCCATTTACACTTTTAACGACGCGGCGTATTGATTGTGCTGAAACTAAAATATCTGAACAAATAATGGCAGCAGCTTCAAAAGCGCAGCCGCAAGCTGACAAACAATGTATTTATATACAGTTAATGTTGGCCTTCATGCAAGCTCATGTATCAGCCGGATACGAAATTCTGATGCACATGGATTATTACACTTTGATCCCTTTAAATTTAAATCACTTGAGTCACGTGGCCTGGGTGAACTAAGTGGGATAGTTCTCAAATTTATTCAGTTTAATCAAATCATCTGGGTGCACAGGGTTGTCTCTTATTTTAACTTGTTAATTTATGTCTTTATATCACCTAGATCTTATAATAAAATCACCAAGGGATATTAATCATGCAGATTCACCCGTCTTTTTTGGAAAAATCTTCTAAAGATATCCTGTCCTCTAAAATCCCCTCGGTGGCCATCCTCGAGCGCGATGTAAGAGAGTTCCGGGATCTCCAAAGGAACACACTGGAAATCTCTGCACTGAGCTTTTGCACGACCCAGGAAAGACAATAACTCCCCATTTGTGCCTTCGCAGCACTACGGCAACGACGGACCACGCCGTGTTGCCGTCCTCTCGGGATTGTTTATCTAGACGATAAGGGGCCCCACCCTAAGCGCCCACGATCCCGAGGGTCCCTTTTTGTCGACGCTGTGATGACAATAACATGGGCCTATTGTGGGCCGGGCCTATGGGGCAAACTCTGATTACGTCCTACGTCTTCGAGTGGGGTCCATCCGCTCCCGGTCTCGCTCAGCAATCTCCTTCTGGGCTATTACGGTTTCGCAGAAGGAAATTAGCGCCGTCCATTCTAATTTACCGGTCAACGCAGACCCTACGCTGCTGGCAGGCTGAGATCCTACCCGATTCTCTGGACCAGGATCTGCTGGTCGGACTCGGAGTTAAATTCATAGAAATTTAGCCATGCCAGTTTATGCGCTCTTGTCCTAGCTTTGTTTAAACTTTTCTATTTGCTTCAAATATTTACAATGATACGTGTTCACTTATCACATTATACGACGTAATCTGTCGTAACACACTAAAAATAATTTTAAATAATTGTAATCTGTCGTTTTGCGGAAGTAGTCAACCGTTGAGTTATTGTAATAAATGTGTTAGCATTATTATTTTATTGTTAATTCTGAATTGATACGAAACATTTATACAACTACACTTATTACGTACAATTATTTCGGTTTACACGATAGGGAATATATAAAAAAAGAGATAAGTGGGACAGGACTATGCAAAATACTTCAATTCAATCAAATTCAGTGAATTCTAAGATAGTTCTAGGTAATGTTTATTGCTAACGACTTGCAAATTATTAAAATGACCAAGCAATTAAATTAATCAGCAACATAAACATCCGTCTGGTGAGGTTTCCCGAGCTGATTCACAGCGGAGGTCATTCACCGTCACCGTCATTTGCGACGCGCTCGACACCGACACAGCAGCCCATTGCGTTAAGTGAATTTAGTGGAGGAAACCATTCGAGCTGCCGGTGCATTCTAGTTCACAGTGCGAAACCGATCCGGTTTCAAACGAGCGCTAAACTATGCCACTAACTTTAGTTGCCACTTCATAAATGGACGCAATCATTAATAATGCTTGCGTCACACGACACACTCGCGATTGGTTAACCAAAATTCAACGCACTTGTAAAACGTAACAGTGGGCTTTCACTGGCTTAAAATTGTAATATAATATGTATAAAAATACGCTTATCAGACCCTAGAATCTAACTGGGTAAAATCGTATAAAAAAAACCAGTCGTGAAGTAGAAGTATTTTGCGCTTCGGCTGATGAGTGAAGTGCCGGAGGCCTGGTGTCAGTCCTGTTCTCCTTCCCATCGTTTCCAAGGATAGGATGGGAAGGGGAAGAGGATTGGACGGAGGGGGAACACATCTGTAACTCATTTGCTTGGTTGGTGGTCACTCAACATCAGGTGAACCGCTTGCTACCATCTTTCATAAAACCTAAACAATTACATGAATAGAAAAGCAAAAAAGAACAAGTTATTAAATAAATCTTCTTATAATATAGTCAGATTAAGAATACAGCTCCACATAATCGTCAGATTATTTGTCATCATATCTAGAACATTAAACCGAACAATCTGTATGAAAATTTGACGCGCACGAGTATTTCAAAATGGCATTTTTTTGTATTTTAAAGAAGCTTCTTCTAGCTCTAATTAACATCCTCTGTGAATTACAGACGCGCTCGGAAAAAAGTACCCATCACTCAAACAACGGTCAAATTATTGACGTCCGTCATCAGGGACACTGGGTGTGTGTGCATAATAAATATCTTTAAATTTTTGATGAGCTGTTAATCCTTAATAAATCCTTATGTCTTTTTACCATCTAGTCTTCAAAATCCAATAGGTCCCAACGACGCTTTAGGACGTACCGTATTACCGATACAATATATATTTTTTCTTATCAAATTGTAATTATTGAAGGCGGAAGTTTTGAATCGTATTATTAAGGAGCGCGATATCGCAACACTCGATTAAAAGAAGCACCTGGATGTCCGGAACCACTCATGGAACTACTAACTAATCGGACGTGTGCCTCCTGCAACAAAAAGTAAATGAGCGCAGTTTGATAGCGCCGGTGAAAACTGTTGTTCTGATGTAATTAATTGATCCAATTATGTGTATAGCATCCTTCGTAACGTTTTAAAGTTAACTTCGACAAATATGGAAAGTTTAATCCAGAAATATTGGAATAAAAACTGACAACAGAAAATAATAATTGTGCCTTAAGTTATACATAAATGCTAAATCCCTACAATAATACCTATGGCCGTGGCGAAAATATGCGGAATACATGACACGATGTGAACATTTGTTCAACTCCAAGCCGCCGAATGTAAGGCGATTACGTCATTCGATTTGTACGTGTCGCTACGGAATGTTTGATTTGGTAATTTGATGCGTATATCTAACTCGAGCCCCCCTCCCCGAACCCCGCGCCTAGGACCTTGCCCTCGAACAAGTTAATGTTGCCGATATTGATATTTAATACGGAAGTAGGAGCCTAGGAATTAATTTGGTTAAATTACATATAATGTGAGAGTTGTAGTCACAAGCATATATTAATCTCTACAATATGTCAGGATCGTTTCGTAGAGCACATAGCTCTGTTTGAATGTAAAAGCGCATAACACGAAAATAAGCCAACAATCACAGCGGTTAACAAATTTAACTTTGAAATGTGGTAACCGGGTTTCCATATAATGGCAACAATTTTAATTAATTTGCAAGCTGTCAACACTGGCATATTATATTGTACGATTTGTACAAGTATGTCTCATCCACTACTTTCGATATCAAAATGTTATGTATATTGCACGACACATATATTTTTTTTAGTTTTGTCGCAATGTAATCGTAGTTCAAAGTGACTGAAGAATATTGTATGGTAATAGAGCTGCCGACCTCGGGCCGAGGTTTGAAGTTCAATGATACGGCCACGGTCTAGGTCGCCTCAGCCACCGGACTGTGAAATATTTTATGACTCTGACGCGTTGGATGCGCCCAGTCTTTGTTCCGATCGTTGCATTTCCTTGGGAGCCGAGCTCTCCTCGACCTTGACGTAAAACATATGACTGATACAATAAGGAATTCATCATATAATAACAAAATAGTCATAAATATTTTCAAATGCATTTGGCTCTCAGGTTATAAGATATAAAGTTGTTTCGAATTAAGTTATTGATGTTTCTCGTCGCCGCCGTGACGTCACGCGAAACATTCTCTAAAGGTCGTCGCATTTCACTCGGCGAGGTTTAGTGACGTATGTTTGAATCGCAGCTCCACCTGACAAATATTATATAATATATATAAATATACCATTACAGTTGTTGGAAACCTGCTCTGAAACGTGGGTGAAAGTTGAACAAAAGTCAAGTAATGACGCCCATGACGCAGGGGTTCCTAGTGCTTATAATCGAATAATAATAAATCAGCCTTTTCTAGAATGTTCCCCACTGCAGGGGCACAGGCCTCCTCTCCGAGAGAGGGAGTCCTAGTGCTTAGTACGACGTAAAACAGACGTCTCTGTGCAAAGTATCAAATCGCTAGGCTCAGTAGTTTCAGCTGTGCGCTGATGATCAATCAGTTTCTTTTTTCCTTCTAAAGACAATCATAACTCATTTCTGGTAACAATTAGAAGATTCGATTCAAAACTTTATTCACTGTTCGTTATATAATGTAAAACATTAATATTAATGAATGTTTGAACAAGTTTTGTACACTAAACATATGTTAAGCCATCGACCCGGTGTTGCATTGACATGTCATTACTAGCCGCAGTGTTGAGTTGACTGTCAAGGCTTGGTAATGTCCCACGACCGGATTGCGTGCGTCTGCAAGTGTGTGTGATGTTTAATTCACGTACGCTCTGTTGTGGCTAGAGGCACAACACTCGGTTGTTGGAAACAATAGGAACTTTTTCAATGAAGAAAGAATGCCTATAAAATGACTCTGTGTGGTAAAAATAAGATGTGTATTGTTTTTGCCAGGGTCAATTTCAGACTCTTACCATTATACTTATGCCACTTAATAAAGACATCCTAATATTATAAATACGAATGTGAGTTTGTTACGCTAAACAAGCTCTTTATATACTAAACCGATCATATTTACATAAAATGCGATACAGAAAATATGGGATACTTACCTTTTTTCCCTAAAATGCAAAATGGGGACGAAAATTTGGAAAAACTAATTGTGGTTGGCAACACTGAAGGCCATGAAAAGACCGCCGGGCCGCTCACCTCAAGATGGACAGATCTAGTTAAAGACCAGATTTCATCCTCCAAATTCTACACTTTCGCAAGAGAAGTGCTGGACAGAAACCGGTGGAAGCAGATCATCCGCTCCAGATGCAACCCTGGTACTGACCACGATATTCAGATATGGGGGACCGACCCCAGAGAGATCCCGAAAATAAAACTGTTTCCGAGGTACATGAAACCTTCACTGACAATATCAGTTGCCATGGCAATGTTGCATGTTTTGACAATGACAACTTTTTGGCACGTGTTAATCCGAAGTTATACGCGGAAACATGTTACAAAAAATTGAAGAGAGCTTTCAATTGGACACGAATGCGTGCGAAGCCGCGGGCAACAGCTTGTTAGATATATAACCGCGTCCGAATAGTGGAATGCATTATTTTTAATTCTACATAAATTATTACTACAATTTTCTCTTTTACGAAGGCAAATATTATTGCAATAATTGCGAATTGAATATTCATTTATAGTTTCTAAAACGGAATTAATTTCCACAGACGTTATGCCTTATGCTTATGCTTACTAATTAATATAATTAAAACTCTCAGTAACAGACAATTATTTTTCACTCGTTTTTATTTCGAAATCGTTTCTGTAATATTTTTCACAAAATTCCCAGTTTTGTATTACACAGACAACGACTTAAAGATTAAACAGTCGTATATGTACGAGATTTACTGGATTGTGTTTGGGGAATATTTAGAGCGCGTATGCCAGTGACAGTAACCGCGTTTGGCTTACGCAACGCGCGCCGGGCTTGCCAAGTCGCGCCGCCTCACGCCTGCAGCCAGCCGCCTCTTTTAATGGACACCTCTTTGAAGCGAATCCGATATTGTCCTTAAATAGATTATAATGTAATTATATTTTTAAAACTAGCGTAAGCTAAGTCTGCTAATTAAACAAAGCATCGTTAGGCTCTTATTATTATTGTTATTATCATTGTTATATATTACTTTATAATATGTGTAGTGCGAGTATAAACTGACAAAGTTGACAAGCTGTCTATGACATGGTATAATGCCACTCACGTGCTGGAGTGTTGCCAATTTTAAATCTACCATTTTTATCCAAACATGCTGATCGTCGAAATGGGGCCGTCCTCTGCCAACGTTCAAGTGACGAATGGACAAGGGTACATTGTCTGCTTTGACCTTGACCTTCACGTCTTTTATTTAATCTATAGCTAGGTGTTTATAATTTCTGATTCATTCACCAAATCAATTCGTCTGAAAACATAAGATTTTTTTTATGGATGAAGGTGGCAAACGAGCGATCTGATGTTAAGCGACCGCTACCCATAGGCATCCGCAACAAGTTAATGAGTTGCAGATGCATTGCCTACCTCTAATGGACAAAGGAAGGGATGTCTATCCTTTCCTTTGTCCATTAAAGGTATATTTCTATTTCCTATTCCTTCCCCCTCTGACATATCCTTTTCCCATTAGAAAAGGATGAGAAGGGGAAGAGGAATTGGGCCTCCGGCACCTCACTCGTCAGCTGCAGCGCAGAATACTTCTACTTCAAGCCTGTTTTCTGTGAGGTCGTTGTATTTCGCCGGCCCATTCGTACGACAGATGTTGCTGTGCGGACTTAATTATAAAAAATGCGTGTAATCTAACAGAAAAATACTTTCTAAAGAATTTCACTTTCTCTGAAAATGACTTGTATCTTTTTAGAAAACATAAAAATGAAATAGAAAATGTGATAGACATTTTCTCTGTGCTACTTTGATGGCTTGTTACTTATTTTAATTCTAAAAGGCTTGAAATATCGCAATAACAGAATGTGTCCTTTAGTAAAAGATTTAATCTCTGTATACTTAAACTAAGATTAAAATACAGATTAAAATAAACCATTAGTTTACCTAAGTTTAGCAACATCTGGAATGTATTATAAGCAGATAGCGGTTAAGGTTGTTTTTTACTGTTCCTCTTTAGGAGAATCATGACTAAGACCTGGAACTCCAAAAGCATTTTACAATGGAAAATGTAGTAAAAGGCGTACAGTGGTTACAGCTCTATCACCAGAAAAGTTAAAAGATGTCAGGACTCGGTTTGAATAAATATCACAAATTGACTGTAAATTTTCGTTTTTCAGTGCTTCTGTGCAATGACTTTGTTCTACTGCGCTCACTGGCAAGCTTACGTTACGGGCACGCTCAAGATGGGCCGCATCGACGTCACCGAGGCGCAGTACGCCATCATGGCCATACAGCTCATCTCCGCCACCCTCGGCCCTGACTTCTGGGCCACCAAGGTAATGTGGTCAAGCTGGATTTGTTATTGTCACTTATGGTCGAATGGTGGTGGTTATCGTAACGTCTAGCTTTTTTAAAGATTTTTTTATTTATCGGAGACTTTTAGGTCTCTATACGCAGTATACGCACTGAGCTAGTCGGAGCGTTGTCAGCCGTCTGGCTTATCATTGGCTAACCGGGTAACGGTTAGCCGCAACGGCGCCCTCTCAATGGTGACCAACCGCAGACTAGCACTATCCACGTAGTGCGTATAGAATAGAAACCGTGCGGCTAGCCGCAGTAAAACAGCAGCGCAGCGAGAGACCGGAGCGGTCGGCATAGTTAAAATGATTTTTTTTTATTCTTACATGTTTTACTCCGGGCAACCGCACAGGCTGACCGCGTTGCGGTTAACCGCATAATGCATATTAGCTTTACCTCTTGGATTTAGTTGTTTTATTTATTTACGTTACTGAAGCAACCATCGTTCGATCATCACGAAATATCCATACAACAAAATTCATATTTTATGTCTGGTACAATACAATCTAAAGGCATTTGATTTAAAAATTCCCACATGACGCTACGATAAATAACTAAGACGTGAAGGCAATATTAGTTTATGGCTTAATTTTTAGTTGAATCGTTTACGGCTAAATATAAAACTTAGGTATATAATTGTATAAGGCTAATTTAATAAAAAATACTGTTGATTTAATTTTTCATATTCTCTGTGGATATTTAATGGGTTGCTCTTGGATTCTAATCGATCAATTTTAATCCTATGACATACCATTTTCATCTAACCTGGGAATAATTGTACTCGTACCAAATGTACACTAATAATATTAATTTGAACGTATCTCATTTTGAATAACTAGTCTATGAATTGTATTAATAAAATCCCCCAACCGCTGTGGTCTCATGGGCCGTGGGTATGCGCCGCGTAGGTGGGCGGTCTGGAAGCGCGGTACTCCCTTGCCGGCGTGGCTGTGGTGGGCACGGCGCTCACGCTGGGCGCGCTGGCCACGGCCATACTGGCCGGCGGCGTCGGCAAGAACGGCTCCACGGTTGCAGTGAGCGCCCCACTATTTATTTTGGGGGTTTGGGGGTTGGCAGTGCTATGGATATATGGTACTTGTGTAGAATAACATTTGGTTTAGCTGGTGTTTTGGAACTTTTTATACCAAATTTAAAATGGGTTTATGTTTGTGTCACTCCTCGCTTACAGATCGAGGGTGAACGATCAAAATTTTTCAATATATGGGATACTTTTGGACGACGTGTTTTTCAAAATTTTGTTCATACTACATTAACCTATGGATTTATCGTAAAACAAATTTGACCCCCCCATACCCCCAATGCATTACTAAAACTTTTATTTTTTTATATGTATCGAGCGTATAAATGATACTTAGGTCGTGTATATTCGAGGTGTTAATAGTTTCCATACGGTTGTTTTGAGGTATTTTGGTTTCGCTTATTAATCATGTGGGTTTTTTTAATAGCATGTCTAGTCCGGTCCTGCTCCATGGTTTTTGGGTTATGCTCATTGTTATCGATTTATTATTTGTTTATTGTAATATTATAGAGACGTCGTTCGTACATTATAGTTTATTTAACTTTACTTTGCTAATTTTTTTAGTTGAAGAGGAATAAGTAAGCTACTAGTTTTGGCAAGTGCCTACTGCATTGTGAGGATTGTGGGTCCAATCGAAGGCCTGTGCTACTGAGGGAGCGCTGATTTTACAGTTAACAAATTTGCTTATTCCCTTTAACTATTAATAATGTGTTTGTTCAATTTGTAGTCTGACTTGATAAAGGAAGATCACTTGTTGTACAACAATGTCCCTGTTATTTTCTAACTCTGAGCATGGTCTAAAGCTGTGTAGTTTTTATTTAATTAAGTCGTTAGTTTTTCATATCTCGATGTCATTGTGTCGTTGATCCATCACGTGCGTCTTCACTCATTTGGACACGTTCATTTATTCGCTCATTTGATCCATTGATTGCTAGATAATAACATTTTAGATATAATTATATAGTGTAATTAATTCTGGACCAAAAAGGCTAGGTCTTAGCGTAAGTCTAAAAATTATCTATTTGAGTTAAGAAATAATTACATAAAAATTACAATAAGTTGATGCGTTTTGCTGTGAACAGTTAAGTTTTTAAATAGAATATTGTAAGTGGTTGTTGTTGATTTGAATTACAAATTACTATTATATTTTCATCGCACCTCGTCATCATCGTCATCATTTATAACGGTTAACGTTAAACAGTTAACGTTAAGACGAGGCTGACACATTTGAAATCATCCGGGATCATATATAATAAAAGGGGTTAGAAGACATTGTTTATGATATTGTCTTCCTGTGGCATGTAATGGACGCGGGTTGTGGATGGGCTTAGAAGACATTGTTAATATTGTTGTCTTCCGCGGCCGGTCCCCGCGCAGATGGCGGGCGTGGAGTGGCCGATGGCGCTGGTCGCCTGCATGCTGTCCGACGCCACGCAGTTGCTGCTCTTGGTCAACTTCGCCACGACATTTCGCGTTGGGGGGTGCGGGAAGAACGGATCCACCGTCGCTGTAAGACCCCCCGGCCCTGGTGTCGCGGCCCTACCCTCACCTGAGCCGCTCACAAACAAATCACAGAGAGTATTTGTGAATCGATCCAGTTATATCATCTGAACTATCTTTTAACTTGTTTTCCCTTTGTAGTATACATTTAAATTTAAACACTATCAATGTTATAATATAGCACAAGAATGAAATAAAAATATTCTCTGTTGATATCGGTTCATGAGCTCGGTACTCCTTCGCGTTTTAACTGGCGCTTACGTCACAAGGCGTGACGTGGTAACACTTTATTTTGCATTCACATACATTTCTTTGTTCACTTTAATTTTTTTCTTTGGCATATTTAGATAGTATCACAGATCTCGCGGGCCATGGAGGGGACGCTTACAGATTTAGCTTAATTTATATGGGTCTTGTTGAATTATATTATAATCTTGGTATAAAAGTATTGGTGCTTCGGTCAATGTTACTGTACGTGGGATGTGATTAACGAAAGCGGACCGATGAGTGAAGATAGCACACGATGTATGACGACCCGAAGCCCGGCGCTTCACGGTTACTCGACCTTGGTATTAATGGCATGTTTTTTCATTTGTCTTTTTCTGTTGCTGCCGGCGACCTCGTCCCGTGCCGTCGCGACGACCGTAACGCGCACCGACATCATTACACTGAACCTACCGACTGCAGCTACCGACCGTCGACCTCAGCATTAACTTGGTGTCCAACTGTGCCGTCGTCCTACTGGGCCTCTCTCTCGTGTTTGGCTACGTTAAGGTCATAATGAGAGGCGGAGTGGGGAAGAACGGCTCCACAGTGGCAGTAAGACCTTACTTTATACGATGTGCACCGTGGCCATTGTCTGGCGTGACGTGTCGTGACGTGTGACGTCATACGGCCGCAGGCGCGCTGCTACCGCATTGCCGCGCGGCCCGCTTGCTCCGGGAACATATACTATTGCTCAGTATGAGGGTTAAATGACAATGATATAACATGTATATACAAAATGTAATCACATGCATGAAGCATCTTGTCAGACTCTATATACATATATACGTTACTTTAAATAGCACGACACTGTTATATACAATGTGCATCTTATATTTCTAGTAATGATTTTTAATGACTACACACTAAGTGTAACAAACCTTAGACAGTAAGCTCCTGGCAAACAACAATAGAAAGTTCAAACATGATAGTTACTATTACCCGATATCTGTTCAGCGTTTAGTGTTTTGAGGTCGCGTTCACAGTCGAATGTCCACTAACCGAATGTTTTGTGGAGCCGAGTGACTTGGTATCACCATGCCGTGTGTGTGCCTGTGTTCGTCATCATGCGCACGTGATTTCAAATCACATATAACTGACATATATCTTTGTTTCATATTTGCTAACGTTCTCCTGATAAAGTCCGTATACCTTCCTGATACAGTACTTACAGAATTATTAAAAATATTTTGTTTAAAATCTGGTACATTTTATGATGCTTTTAATGTACCGGCGATATAACTATAATGTTTCATTGAATTAGGTATCTCATCACGTGCGCATGTCTCTGGTTATGGCATGTCTCTGGTTACGGCATGTCTCTGGTTACGGCATGTCTCTGGTTATGGCATGTCTTGTGTTGTTTGCTTTGTCTTGTTTTTGTTCTGTTTAATGCTTTTCTTTGTTTGCATGTTTTCGTTTTTGATTAAATTTGTTTTCAATTTTTATTTCAACGCTAACATTGTTTGTTGCTTTAATATGTTATCTGTTGCTTTTTGTGTTTCGTAAATAGTGATAACTTGTTTCTTTGACAATACAAAGAAGCAATTTATATGTATATGAACAATTATATGTAGAATCTATGCTTGTTTAGTTGACATGACAAATGTCTTCTAAGTCATATATTGTTTCTCTGGATCCCTAATTTTAGACATTTTTGATCCCCTTTTCGAGCTCAATTAACAGGCAACGTTTCTGCAATGTTCCTGATGTTAATTATCACGTCTGTCTGTCTGTTGATATGCACTTTATCTATGAAAATACAATGATCTGGTTAAAAACGTTGTCTTACAGTCCATTGCTGAACAATAACCGAATTGAATAGTTTTATCTTTCTCTGAAAAAAAAATTCTACTACTAAGCAATCATGTAGAGGGAAAGCAGCATTTTATATCCTATTCCGCGAGTCCGTGTTACAGCCTATCCTTCCCTAGGGAACCAGCATCCTGTCGCCGGTGATACCCTTCTCCTTCGTGGTGGTGCCCGCATTCATCATCTTCCAGAAGAGCGAGTCGCACGTCTACGAGAACCACCCCTCGCTCTACATACTGGCCTTCGGAATGGTCGCCGCCAAAGTCACCAATAGACTGGTGGTAAGAAAATTGTCAATCATTATAATTTGTTTTTATTGTATGGTTCTGAACATGATGGACGATTTATGTAACATTTACCTATCAAATCTACTTAGGGTGTTATTCCACTAATACATGGACAATAAATTGATAAGACTTTTTGATAAACAGTGTCGTGTAAATGGAGATATTATGTTAATTGTTACTTTAAATTTCTCTCTGCGAAATAAAAAGTCACAGTTAACATACCATTAGAGAGTTTTGTGTCAACACTCTTAAACAATCGTGAACCAAGTACCACAAAATCAAGTTCGACAAATTCAGGTTTAGTACTGAAATGTCAGAGGTGTCGAGATAATAGGTTGCATTGCGAAGTTCGTCTTGATACGCTCGTCGTGTGGAACAGCCTTATCAATATCAATGCTTTGTTTATTCTCACGCACATTAGTGTCGTCAATTAATACATACACGATGAAGTAAGGAAGCACAAGGTCTTTAGGATCTGAGAAAGTGAAGACATAACATCTAACTTATAGTATTATCTATATAAATATAATGTGTAAGTATATGTTACTGTGGTGTAAAATATAAATGTATTACATAGTCAATTATACTAAAGCTTGTGCTAAATACATGACATACATGCCTAGTAATACGTTGCTATGTTTCGCAAACCCTACTTTGACCTATGCATTTGGTTATTGAGGTTGTAATTGTTTTTTTTTATAGTAGAAGTTGGCAAACTAGTAAGCGGTTCACCCGATATTGAGTGACCGCTACCCATAGACATCTGCAACAAGCTAATGAGCTACAGAGGGGGGTATAATCAGAAAAAATGATATTTCCTTTTCGCTATTCATCTATACCCTCGTGAAATCCACCTCCCCACTCCCCTGTTTTTATTATTAGAAATGGACGGCAAGAGGAAGAGGAGTAATTAGGCCTCGGGCACCTCACTCATCAGGCGAAACGCGGAGTACTGGCGTGAAGTAGATTCACGACAGTCTCGGTGAGGTAGTGGTATTTCACCGGTCGAACCGGCCCATTCGTGCAACAGATGTTGTTGTTGCGGGCTCTACCGCTATTAATATAAAATTATAACAGATGTTTAAACTTGAGCGAATATAATTGTAGGTGGCGCACATGACAAAGAGCGAGATGGAGTACTACGACTGGTCGCTGCTCGGCCCCGCCATGCTCTTCCTCAACCAGTACTTCAACAACGCACTGCCGGAGTACATCGTGCTGTGGCTGTGCACGGTAACCGAACACTTATATGCACTACTTTTCATGAAATGAACAAACTTACAGGTGACTAGATCCTACAAAGTGATCTACGCTCATTCTTTTGCTGGTGATCGTAGGTCAAGAGACTTCACTACCGAATAAGTACAGTCTGATGTCCCGCGGCTGCAATGCCCAGGGCAGGTTTAGTGCGGTTGCTTTAAATATTTCTTATGGATAAATAGATTTACGTTTACAAATAAGGCCCATCAAATGAATAAAACAAAATGATAATAAGCAATTAATTTATATTCTAGCGATCCTAAACTGGTACCTAATGCCAATCTTTGGACGTACTGTGTCTTGTACCATCTTTTTAATTATATTTTAAATACTTCTATTGAATTGTTTTCAGATTTGGGTCTGCGTGGATCTGATCCGGTACTGCGGTCAGATTTGTTTGGAGATTTGCGATCATCTGAAGATCCGACTGTTTCGCATACCGTATCCGGCCGCGAGTGCGCCGAGCATGCTCGCGAGCGCGCACGGCGAGCGAAACGGTACGGCCGCGCGGCGCGCACAGGCCAAGCTCGCCAAGCGAGCCTCCCACTCCTAGGATACTTCCCGGATGGTAGGGAGCGGGTAGAGGGGACAGTTAGGGTACCTCCCGGATTGCACACCGGGAAAAGGGAATAATTCAAGAGGAAAGTATCTTAGCTTAAAATTTTCCTCTCGATTTATTACACTGTACTGTTGATTATTAAGTTAGGCTAGTGAGTCAGTTTGTTCTGTACATAAGTTATTAGTTATGCACTTGTTTATACTTAAAGTAACTTTGTTATGATAATTCACACATTTTTTTTAATTGTTTTAATCTTTAAAGAGATTGATTTCTTGCTTATGTGTATTTCAATCACTTTTAGTGGATCATTAAGGCCAAACCAATGTTTTTGAAACATGTTTGTTTATAAAAAAGTGTGTTGTTTTTCTCGTATCGATTTAACACCGAACTCTACCCGCTCAAACAATCCTCTATGATTAAGTCCAACGACTTCCAGCGGAGAGAAGTTAACTGTAGTGATAGCTGTTTGATGCCGACAAGAACTTTAACTTAGTTGTACTTATTCTATGCTATATATGCACAACACGTGCTACACTAATCGCTAACAAAACTGCAATGGGAAAGACGGCACTTTGCAGATGGCGCCACTCGCGCCGATTCTGTTCATTAAAATCTTCATATTTTGCGAATGACTGAAAAATCGATTTGAAAAGTAATTTATTTGTGTTGTTTTTGTTAATTTTATGTGGATTTTCTTGAAATATTGATTGACTCAACTATTTTAACGTACCGTCTTCCCCATTCCTACCTTATTGCTAATGTATCAAGGTTCATTTTCAATATCAAACTATCGCTTGGCCTGATATCGACGTTTCTTAGTACTTTTTGTGATTGTCGTTACTAGTTACGTGATATGTCCTTATGTCACAACGTAAGCTACAACTATATACATAATATATATACATACTATATACATAAAACACTTATATAGTCGATCAACTTATCCAGAGTATAATTTTAAATCGATGCCCGGTTTTTTTTGTATTAATTTGATGAATAATTGAAGTTCATTAAATGTAACAATGATGCTTAAGAAAACATGAGATTTTAATGTAAGGAAACTAGTAAATTGAATTTAAATCAAAAATGTAAAGACAGTGACGGCTGATAATTGATTTTTAGATACGAAGCGAGTGTTGGCTTGTTACGGTGTACTGATTGACGGTAACTTGCAGTAAGTGGAAGGTTTGTGTTGATTTTGTATCATTTTAGACTTAATTGTTCACTTTATTAAGTGATTCTATCGCAGTTGGAAGTAGGCTAAAGCACAAATAGAAACCATGCCTGTAAGATGTGTGATACAATTTTTTTTGGTGCTGAACATTATTTTTGTCGTTACCGTCTTCGTTAATTTAGTTGGCGTATCCAAAGTGTGTTGGTCACCTTAAATTATTATAGTTAGTGATTTAAAGTTATAAAATGTAATATTTTTAATAACTGGTCACATTCATGACAGGTATACTCAATTGTTTGACAGAATTTATACAGAGGGTAGTTTTACATCTTTATAATGAATAATCGAGATTTATTTAAGTCCTTTGCGAAGACACGAATGTTAGAGCGTTTGATAGCTCCACGATATCCAACATTTACATGACAAGTTTGTTTATTTAGACCTCGTATAAATACTCATTTAGTAACACAATACACTAACAATTTGCTGCACTACATTCGACTTTATTTCTAGAGCAGTAGGGATTGAATCTGCGCGGCTAGGGCGCGGTGATGGCTGCTAACAATTATATCTGCGCGTATCGCTGTTCTTAGCTAATAATATATATGTAGCGTGATCTTACTCTATATGCGCCCTGTGCAATGTTATATATGTAAACAATAAGGGTTATACTGTAAATAGGTTCCACATATATATGTTGAACATTGAATCTAGTTTGTAACATATTGACCAGGTATATGGAGTAAGGGTACTGTCAAACTGGTTATACAATACAATCTCTGATCGATAACAGTTGTCGTTTAGTAGTTAAAAAATTAACAGTTGTAGCACAATAACAGATATTTTCTTCTAAGTGTATTAAGTAACTACAAAAGTTCGGTTGCTCTGTGACTAGTTGTAGGGTAGTTCAGGTTTACCGCACACTTACCTATTGAACATAAAATCGCGAACGTTGTCCGTGTCAGTCTCACAGATCTTGTAATTTGAATGTAACGATGACAATGTTCGTGGCTCTAAGTAATTCGCTAGGTGTGCGCGGCGTGATCTGACTGTAAATACGTACAGCGCCGGCGAGGCTGCAACATATGTACTATGGAGTGTGTTTTTATGTCAAATATAAGCAAATGTACATTGTTTATTGTTTTATTCCGGAACATCGAGCGCGATCATAAAAGTCCAAGATTGGAAATTATTTCAATTAAGACAAATTGATAAGTAAAAACACATCTGTGCTTGTATTGTAACTCGTGAGTGCTGAGTGCTGTGTGCTACAGCAGTCTGCAGCAGTACTCGCGGTAAACTTTAAATGTATGGGACGAAATTAATAAATCAAAGCTAAAGAAAAATCCAGAGCTAGCCGGATGTTAAGGTTAGTCTAGCTTCAGATCGCTTGCTTTGCTTTTTAAATATATGTTATCTTATATATTTATTTGCCACGCTTTATTATATATTTATATATTCTATGTTATGAGATTGGCTTATATTATGTTTTTCGCTCGTATGTGTTTAACATGAAATTGATTTTTGTTTTAATACCTTCATATATTTTGTTTGTATTAATTCGTAAATGTATGTGCGTTTGTTTTTCAGTTTGCAGCGACAGCGAGAAGTCTGACGCTGAAGACTCGGCGCCCCTCCTCAACAACACGGCAACAACATAACACGTCTCGGTATTGTCTACGCACCTGTATCTGTTCTATTATTGTTTTAATAAAGAAATAAAGAACAAACATGAACTGAACAATCGACAAAGCGCTTTTATTATACGGAACCCCACAACAAATATTACGTACCCTCTAAATAAACGAGCTTTAAGATATTTATTAAGCAACAGATATAACGTAACTGTTTTTACTGATACATCTAATGTAATGACAGTGGAAGTTAGCACACAAGCTCTGAACCTGAAGAGAAGATGGAAACCCAAATAAAAATAGGTGTATAGTAACAATAAACCTTTCCATCTAAAGCCTAAACACCTTCCTATTCATTTTCCTTCATTAAGGTTAGCAAAGATTAAACTTAGTGGAAATGAAACAAGTGACGAAAGAAGAGTCTTATTCTGGCGTATTAAAACAGCTTATTACGGTCAATGTAGAACAAGATACAGTAAGACATTTAATGCACTGGATAATTACAGATGATAATAGTGGTTAATTAATATAAAAATATACGCGGGAGTAATATTGCGAGTACGCTGTGTACGTGTGCACAGGCCCTTCGGGCCACGCACAGGCTGGTCCCATTGCTGGCAACATCACTTCGGATCGTGCGCCAATTAGTTGGAATATTGTAGGGAGCTGACACAAGCTACCACCCCGTGAGGTGAGCGCGTAAGGTGATGCTAACCAGACTACTGGACTTCTTGAATTGGATACCCGGATTTGTGTCTCAGACGAAGTAAACTAAATAAAAAAATTCTTACAAACTGTGCAACAGTATGCAAAAAATTAATATTTTATGAGAATACTCGAAATGTGTAACTACGACTTCGACACTTAACGTGTTAGTTACAGGAAATCTATTCTTGACTGATAATTGAAACCTTTCCTTCAGTAAACTAGGAAATTTGTAGTATAAAAAGCGCTAATCATCTAGTCAGGAATAGATAAAAAAAACTTGAGGTTGTGTGTCAATAAACTATACACTGCCATCTGTTGGAAACCTATGGCACTTCTAAATAATTATAACATTTAATTTGCAATAAAAATATTGAGGTAATCAATATAAACCCTATATTATCTATCATAAGGTCCATAATGCCACTCGATGTTATGTGCCGATGTCATCGAAAGATGATGGATGCACGAGTTTAGTAACATTTGACAATGGTAGAGCCCGCAACATCATTATTGCACAAATGGTGCGAGCTCGAACGCTCAAATACTACGACCGCACAGAAGACAGGTGTGAAGTAGAAGTATTCTGCGTTTCGATTGATGAGTGAGGTGCCGGAGGACTAATTCTGCTCCTTTTTCCCTTTCCATCCTTTTGAATAAACATGACGGGGAAAGAGATTTTTTATTTTATTTATGAATAGTAAAAGGAAATATCTTTTTTCTGTGTATCCTCTGTCTATTAAAGGTAGGCAACACATCTGCAACTCATTAGTTTGTTGACAAATGCCCATGGGTAGCGGTGTTGAGTGAACCGCTTGCTCGTTTGCCACTGCTCTCTCTGCACACTCTTCTCTTAATAGCACCCACGACAAAACTAGATGGAAATACTATCACCGGCAACTTGTTCCAAGCTTTGCGGTATTCTACAAAAATATCAACCGCTTTAGCAAGGCTGTCAGGAATCGACGGAGCAGCTCCCTCAGAGAGGAATATACTTAAGCTATTGTCAATTCTATTCACATAATGCAGATCGTCTTTACAAAACAAAGTAAAATTAAAGGAAACGAGCACGCCTCTACACGGGTTTGTCAACAATATACTAATCAAGTTGCATTGAACAACACAATTAACACGTTTCAATAAAATTCATACGTATGATATAATGCGAGTTGACACTAAGATGCGAATTGAATTTAAAACAACTTTGTTTAGGAAAATATTTATTATAAGTTCGTTCGTCAAAAAAGTGGTCACTAACTGACAGGAAGGCCATCCTCAAGAGCTGGGCCGCAGTTCGCAGATCAGTAATGGATGTGTCCATATGCATAAAAATTTTATTATGATAAATCCTATGCATGATACATGAAGATATTCTAAACTAAGAACCTTAGGGTCATCTGACGCGACACGACGATCTTAAACACAATGAGTTGAAGAGAACGAGAGGAAGGCGTCTGCTTGCACAGACAAGACAGAAATAGCTCTTAAACTGGTGATGATACTAAAGTTCTAAACTATGTAAGAAATCAAATCACAATTAGGCCCACGCCCACTCATTAACATATCGATGACGTCACTTCGTCACGACTAAATGACAAAGTGAATAATTTTTACAAAAAAT
>JWHW01030093.1:89080-107989 GCA_000931545.1 Papilio glaucus | reverse complement strand
TATATTTAAATTTATACATTGTATAATTATAAAATCTTTAGTATAAAATCTTTACATAAATACATTTTGGCATTTACATATTTAATCTTTCGTGACATACGTGTTCGTCAAAAGATGTAACGTCCTCGTACAGTCTGTAGCCCTTGTCAGCGACTTAGCTTCTTTTACGTAACACCCCAACAAGATCAGGCAGCAGCCTGATCTTGTTGGGGTGTTGCTGGCAAGGTGAATGTCGAGCACGACATTCACCTTGCCAGCGGCCTGTGGGGCTTCCGTGCTGTCCGGCCACAGTACTGCGAGCGCAGCGGCCCGGGCACCATGTTGGTCCAAATTCTAATCTTCATGTACATCGCGACCTGCCTTATCTTCTACGTCGCTCATGTCATCGACTACTACTTTACAATACTCTAAATCATGTGCTCTCATCGTCAAAATCCATTTCTTTTCAAACATGTTTACGTTCGACTTTAGTTTAAACAGCTTAGTATAATTGAATTAGTGAATTTCATCAATGTGGTCAAAGTTCCTGACAGTTTTTGCTAGTTTCAAACGTCTCGGTGAGTATTTGTTGACATATTTTTAGTTGTTGTAGATGCTATTTGTTTTGTTTAATTGAAACCATCTCAACAACATTTTCTTTAATTTACACTTATCACTGGTACAACCCCGTAGGGCATTGTAGTAAGAAACACGAAACAAATAGAATAAAAACGAAACACAATACAAAGCAAGAAAAAAAATTCTTAATTGAATCAGCTGATTTATTTTAAGGCTACGTTCTTGTTTACTTAAGACGGAGTATTTATTGACCGATTTTGTAATACATTGAACTATGCTTAATGAAACTAACAGTCTGGTTTTAGTCCAGAGCATAGTGTGCACATTTGCCGTGACAAAGTGTTGTGTATGCGTTGCGCGCTGTTGCGTTCTCATTGCTTGATATCTTCCTTCTCTCTCGTGTAACGAAATGTAACGCCATGAAATTGTAGTCTTGATTCTCGTCCAATTATCGAATCACCGCTTTACTATTTAATTTTATACAGGACTTTTTTAAACTCTCCTCTCTCTCAATATAAGGCGTTTATCGGTTTTGTGTAAAACATATAATATGTAGGTTAGGAGATGAAATCTTATCATACACTCTAGCTATCAGCAAATCGTTAAGTAAAGACAATTTATCTGTAGTGTTGTCTTATCTTACATCGTTTCTTCGTCGTTAACTTTACTTTTGCAACAAGCGCGCACATGTTTTATGGAAGATCATGATACGGAAATGTCATATCTGAAGAGATAATCTTTTGTTATTACGACGAAAATGTTACAAATTAAGACTTCCTTATGAAATTTATTAAAAACTCGGCAAACTTCGTTCCGCCTCATAATTAATTAAAGTCCCCACAACCCCCTTTTTTTAAATGTCCCTTATGCCACTGGCCGCCCGGGATGGGGCCGCGCCCTGATGGCCTGGGGCGCACCTCGGAGGCGACACCGTGCAATGCAGCTTCGGGATTCACTTATGTTCTGACACTTTCTTCTGTTATGAGGCCACTTTTTAAAACAACTTTTCGTCGGCATCTTGTTTCTCTGACTGAGAGAGAAGAGAATCAAAATCGATTATAATGGTCCTTTGACCTATTTTCAATGGTCAAAATATATAATGAATAGCTTCTTGTCTCAACTTTGCACTAGCGGCAGCTGTTTGCCTAGTTTTAAAAGCGACGTTAAAATATTTTTTGTTGTAATCTGACGATGATGATGACAAGCAAAAAAATATGTTTATTTGAACCACTCACAATTCTATCGGAAGGCGCTCGGGGATGCCAGCTATTGTTTCAGGCACACCATCTAATCACTTGACCATCGTGTCTATTTATATTTTCCGATAAATAGTGAAAGTCAGCCGTCGCCTGTCGCGTTCACTGTTGCGTTAACATTACTATAATAACAAAAAGGTCACGCGTTAAATGTGTCCCGCAGCCGTTACTGCCTACGACAACACTGGTGTAGTAAATATATGTAGGTTTATTATATATACTAATTTTATATGTACTTACACTACGTAACATACTACAAAACATAGTATAATATATAATAACGTACGTACAAGTTTATAAGTAGTATACTTTATATTTTAATTGACGGATTTGAAACTTTCAACACGGTTTCTGTATAAGGTCCGCCATTTGATTTCTAAGCTTTTGTGTAAACTTTCGCAAAGCTTCGCAATCTAGTTTCAAACATTCAATGATTTCATCGCCGTTGAAATTGGAATATGAATTTAGTTATTATTTCTCTGATCATCCGACCGTACAATGTGGAAGTTTGAAAACGTTCAAACAAAATACATTTATATTTTTCAAGTTTTAATTTACTATTTTCTTTGCGTTCTCTGTTCTTTTAATTGCTTGTACTTCTCTAAAAAAATTAAGATAGTCTTCATTTCATCACAAAATTAAAATACGCATGAGGTATTAGGAACGACGTCTGTGTCAGACCCACTTGAGCTTAATTTAATTACAGAGTTAAATCAATAGAGAGAGGAGGGAGTGCAGTGCCGCGAGGGCGAGTCGCGGCCGAGGGATAATGAGATAGCGAAGGGCAGGTGCAAGCGCCTTGGCCTTGCGGGGCGCATCGATCGCACACGTGACGCGCAAACACCCTGCCACTGTTGCGCTGCGATAAGCTTGAAATGAAACGCAAGTCGCTAAGACGCATTATGGCTTAAAGTCGACTCAACATTACAGCTGATGATGAATGACAACCTTATCAGAAGCGGGGTATACATGGCTATAAAAGTGGTAGAGTCCGCAACAACATCTGTTGCACGAATGTGCCGGCTCGACCGGCGAAATACCACGACCTTACAGAAGACAGGGGTCAAGTAGAAATATTCTGCGTTTCGTCTGTTGAGGTGCCGGAGACCTAATACTGGTCCCTCGTCCCATTCCCATCCATTAATTTTTAGAAGAGGATTGTTTGGCAACGCATCTGTTACATAGCTTGTTGCTATTGAGTAGCTGATGCCTATGGGTGTCGGTCACTTATTATCATGTGAAGGCTTGCGTATTTGCCACCTTCTACTATAAAAAATACATAGGTCGTAACTACAGGCGTGGTACTAATTTCACTCGAGGTTTTTGGTCGGAGGTCGAGGACTTTAACTACATTAAATTACAATTCATATTGCTACAATAAAGGTAATTTTGAGTATGATAATGACACTAATTACATTAGACAATTAGTTGCGACTGTAAATGTTAATGATGCCGGTCGTTATCTAAGCTATTTTGGTTGTTTACAGGTTATTTTAATTATAAACGTCAAATGTTTTAATTAATTAGATATGTAGTTACGTTGTACACAATATATCGTCTTTGTGAAGTTGGTGGCGGGAAGCCGACTTCAATACACTTGAATACTAAGAGATATAAACCCACTTTAAGTTGTCTAAACGATTTGATATTATTTGGAAAACATTATTCAACTATCTTTAGATTCTACACAATGTCAATTCTATAAATGAAAGTCTAACAAGTTTTTACTGTGTACAACATACAAAAATAGTTTTTATTTATCTTAACAGTGGTATAGCCAGCAACAACAACATTCGTTTGTGCCGGCTCCGTCGGTGAAATACCACGACCTCACAGAAGACACGCGTGAATTAAAATATTCTGCGTTTCTGATGAGTGACGCGCCGGAGGCCCAATTAGAACAAAAGACAGGAAAAGTATATTCGTTTGTATGGAACATTGTTACACAACATTACAAATTTAAAATAAAAACAAAATCAAAGGAATAAAACAACGCTCAGCATGGGTTGTGGCAACACTGATCAGCGCTGCCCTATCGGTAGCGTACGTACATACTTTTCCGTACGAATAAATAAATTACAATCACATAACTCTTCCCCTTTCCATCCTTCCCATCCACCCCATTATGGGTAGCGTTCATTGACCATCAGGTGAATGGATTGCTCGTTAGTCACCTCCAGCTATAATTATTTTTTAAGAGTCGTTGCTTCAAATGTAGTATATCGGCGAGCGCATCAAATCAATACCTAACAATTACTCACAGCTTCGACAACATGCCACGTGGAGTGTGAATTAATTAACATCAACCACATGTTAGTGCTGTACGTACATGACCAACCAAGGCCATTCGTTGAAAATGCCTTATTTGCTGAAATAATTTTATAAACAACTTTATGCTTAAGCACGTGACATTATCAACAGGTCGTCTATTGGTATGTTTTTAGTGCACATTTAGTGACATAAATCTTTGTTTTCCCGAAATTAATTATTATTTCATTTTTAATTAATTATTTTTTCAATTTTTGTACATAAATTATTATATACTTTATACATAACGTATTATAACTTATTTCATTGATTCGAAAAAAAAATCCAGAAGTTAATGTTAAATTAAAAATGTTACCGATCGGTAAAAAAAATAACATTTTCAAAACGGTCTGCAAACATAAGGTTCTTACATTATCTTCTGAAAACTTTTTTTGCGTTAATACAAGTTAACTTGTAAAAAATTCCAGGCGGGTTTCTATAAGATTTTTTATTGCCTTATCTTTATTTTCTTCAAATGGTCTCCTGAGCAGGCGCTACATTGCTGGCGTATGAATAACGTTTCCTCGGTATTTTAGAACTATAATTTACCTATATTTTAAAAAATAACGTATTACTAACGTAATACAGGTTGGTAAATTTTGGCATTTTTAAAATGCAGTCAGGTCAGATGCTACCCGAAAAAAATCTAATATTCGTTTTTTTTGGGTTCAGACTAATCCCAGCTATCCATTTTATACTGTTTTAGTCTTATTGATATGATGTAAATATTTCGTACTAGGAGCTGTACATAGCTATAAATAAGGCTATAAGTGAACGAGGCAATAGACCTAGTTCCGTCCGGCTGACGCTCGTGGTGCTCGGTTCGGTTCCAGCCCCGTTATTGTCATGTCATGGCAATTTCGGCTTAGCGCTAATTAACGTCCCTTAATGAGGTCTGAAGTGATGTGCTCTGGAACGACCGCCCGATTAGCTTTTGGCTGCCTACCAGCACTTAAGTTAATGCTTCGTAACCGATTTGCTCTTCATGTTGATCGGTTCATTTTTTACATTATTTTTTTTTAAATAACAAATATAACATACGATAAACATTTTTAAACCATTACACACTTCACTATTTGCTGTATTTTCGATCTAATTTAACTTCGTTAACTTTAAGAAATTGATTTATTTTTCAAAAGTCTAAGAACTAAACGTCAAGTTGATGATATTGATAATTGTGAACGATCACAAGAACTTCTAAAAGAAATAATCAATCTAAATAACAAATCAAATTTAATTACGCATGTGAGTCATTTTGTGACGACAATATTACTCCCGTACTTCATGCTGCTTGTTTTTTCTGTATAAAAATCAATTGTTTTCCGCGACTTTATTTTTTGATTGTATCCATTTCAAAGAGGATTTACAAAATCTAGATGGCAATAATCATCAAACATCAAATATCATCCAATCAAACGTCACATACGTTTTGACATTTGCCATGAAGCACTAGGGTTACGACATAAGAAGCAATATATCGATATAAATTTACTGTAATTTTACAAAATTTTAAAGTTATTAATTTATTAACGACATAATATTAAGAACTGAAAGTGTTAAGGACTATTGTCACATATTATCATCAGTATTTTAAACTCGCATGCTGATATTGTATTTCACAACATTAATTACAAAATATAAAATTGATTAGAATGTCCTGTGTTCTCACCCGCCTTGCAATTGGATTTAACCGACTATTTTCCAAATATTTTTGTCAATACACACAATATATTTATAAATTATAGGCATAAGATTCATTGAAATCCATTTAGTAGTTTTCGCGTGAAAGAATAACGAACATCCATATACATACAACTTTCGCATTTAAATATTAGTAGGATAAGAAAAACGTTTGACATTTACAAGAATTCTTATTCACATCACTAGACTAAGTTTGTTGTGGGCGGCGGTGGAAGGAAGATCGATAGATTGAGATTCGCGAATAGCGAAGCGTTTATTTGTGATGTCAACATGCATTTTTACGCGTTAATACAATGAGTATTTATTTATAACAATTATTTATATAAAGCAAAACAAACATATTTTCTAACCTTCCGATTCTTTATACAATGTTTAAATATTTTTGGTCCGATTCGTCGGTCTGTGTCTCGTAAAGTAAATGTGTGGTGATAATGGGTGTCAAATTTTTTATTTTATTAGTGTTTAAATAGCGCGCAGTGTTGTGATTGTGAACAGTTGCATTTTATATTTTCGGAGATCATTAAATGTTAAAATGGCTCTGAGAGATTATCTGAGTGGATTCTTCCATAACCATAACATGATGGCGCCGTTTTCAAGCTTCTACCGGGCCATGGTGCTCAAGATGAATCAACGCGACTACTGTAAGCACCTAATATTACACCTCCACATTTTCATATTCTGATGATTAGTATGTATAGCTCTTCAACACTTAACACCTCTCTCCGCACTATACAAATTCTTGAAATGTTGCCTACATTTTCGATGGGCACATAAAATAATACTTACTGATTACTGCATGCATGTATGTTGTACATTGTACATTATCTGAACTGGTTTGAATTTTTATCATGTGCAGAAAGTTAAGTTTTAATAATATCATACGATTGCCTATTAGACTTGACTGGAATGTTCATCTACTTATAGATTTTTCTTATCTAATTACAACAACTGCTATTGTGGAAACTGTACAATATAATTATATCAAGAAAATTCAATTATATGGAATTGCTGTATATGTTTATCATGGTTTAATCTATATACTAGAAGAAACTGACAGATTGATAAATCGACTCACAGCCCGAACTACTGGGCCTAACTCTTGAAATTTTGCATATAGATGTGTGTTATTATAGGCACACACTAAAAAAGGATTACTAGAGTAAGGGATGTTAAGTTAAGGGTTAATTTTAATCTAATGTAAGTTGAACCTAGCTCTATATAACCAAATTTTATATAGGGTCAAGCTTGGGCTGGACAATCGGCTCAGCTTGTGAATAAAAATTTTCAGCCTTTTTAAATATACTTCCAGTACAAACTCAAATAACAAACCATTCAATTTGCAAAGAGAAATGATAAAACATTATTTAAATAAGCATTTCAAAATATATATTTAACAGAAATATGTTTTTTTCCATCAGAAGTATGTTTCAAAGGCTCAGTACATACTTCTCCTTCATATCCCTCTATCAGTTATATCTGAATTCATTTCCATCCTACACATATCATCTTCAGATAATTCATCCATACTTTCTTTGGTCTTACTCTACCCTTATAACCATTTTCAATATCCTAGTGCTTCATTATGTTGTTCGTTGTAACGATTACCTGCCTAAAAATTAATTTAGTTTACCTTAAAGTTAACTATTTATAATCAATATAATTCCTTTTTATGAGTTAACATAAGCCTTTTCTATCACACTTTCTTGAACCACCTTGTTTGGATAATAAAAACAGGTGGTGAGCTTATCACCATTTTAGTTACTATAATATGTAGCTAACTCTATTCCATGATGATGATAATGAGATGATCTGATATCTAATAAAGCCGGGGCTTGGGTTGATTTTAACAGTTGTAGAGCCTGCAACAACAATATCCTTTGCATTAATGCGCTGGTTCAAGTGGTGAAATACCACAAACTCACAGAAGACAGGCATAAGTACACAGAAGTATTTCTGTGTTTTACCTGACAAGTGAGGTACTGGAGGTCTAATTCTCTAATCATTTGATGGAGGATTGATTGAATAGCAAGACGAAATATCCTTTTTGCTGTTTATTTCCTCCTCTGACCATTAAAGGTAGGCAATGAGTGCAGATGCCTATGGATAGCAATCATCTAATATAGGTGAACTGCTTGCTTGTTCGCCACCTTAAACAAATTCAGTTTAAATATTCCTAAGAAAGCTTATGACTAGTTTTAAATCATTTAGCAACAGTATAAAGAATTAATAAGGAAATCACAATAAGTAATGATTCATACAACTGCATTTATGAATGCAGCATTGTGTGTTGTCAGACTAATAAAAACGAAGTAATTGTAAACATTGTACAAAATCACTTTTACATTCATGTTGAAAACAATTTTGTATTTAACACACATTCTATCTGGTGAATGATGGTTATATGCTTAAAGGACGACAAGTATGTACTTTCTTGTTTACTATCCTTATTTATGATAGATTTAAAATATGTATGAAAGATTTAGGTATTTAAGCATTGGTTGACCTTGTGATTGATTCTCCGTTGGGTACTTGTATAGTCATACAATTTGAAAATGTTACTGCATTGTGTCCAATTCCACATAGTGGAGTCTCTTGAATGTTACAAAAATTAATAGATCCTGAATCACCAAGGTCTGGCTGACTGGAATACCTCTTTGACTTTATCTAAATGCAAACATTTTTATTGTTATCAATGTTTCAAAATCTACTTATGTATGTATGTTGGTTAATTGAAAAAAAAATTACTAATTTATTTTTCCTGGAGTTTCATGCAGGTTTATTTATAACATGTCGGTATTGCATGGTCAAAACAGTAAAAGGTCTAATAACAATATTTTGCGCGAGTGAATATTTCATTCACAATGTCAAGGCCATGAAATTAGGACAGCTACCATGGCCAGGACATGTCGGGAGAATGAATGTTTGCAGAGTTTCTTATCATTTGTTGGAGAGTCAGGCAAATCCCAGGGTAGGAAAAGATATGATGGCTGGATGACCTTCAACAACAAGATCTAAAAAATATAGGAATATAGGAAAAAAGAACTGGAAACAAAAAGTTTAAAATAGACCTACATGAAAAACTTTACTGTGATAATGATGAGTATTACATTCTGTAATTTTTTTTACTTTCCAACTTCATCCATTTATATACGTAAATGTCTAATTATATAAGTGTAATAATTTATCCATGCCACTCATATAATATATGAGGTATCCCGTTTTAAGGGCACTGCTCCAAAATGGTGAAGGAATGCATCGTAAGGAAACCGGCATGTCTTAGAAACACCAAATTCGAAGACATGAGACATCCACCAGCCTGCACTATGCCAGCGTGATGGATAGCGGCGGCCGCTCTCTCGGAGAGGAGGCCTATGTCCCTGCCGTGGGGAAACATACTAAGGCTGATTTATGTGTTATTGTGATCAGTTAAAATTGTAATACACGCAACGTAACTTTAAGTTCGTTCCAACCCATTCTAAAACCCATCTCATTATTATAAAGACTTGCAGCAGTAATATTGCTATACCGTTCGTTGAATTTACGAAAAAACCCTAACTGCCTAATGCGCTAAATGATTTCACCAAAATGCTGTGCTCAACAACTTTGTCATTACCTCTGACTGATGGCAACTTTTTGATATGTTATCTGGTGTTGTGTAATGTTTGGTACATTAATATTTTTCTAAATACATTTCAACTTGATTTTGGCGACTTTTCTGCGGTAATACAAGAGAGCGACAGCCAGCCCCTTGCGAGCTTGCACGCAGTTCGCTTGCAGGGCGCAGATTGATTGTGTTGATTCCGTCCCCGTGCCAAGGTCGTGCCTCGTACTTTTATATCGTCAGGCGATAAAACTTGCGTTAATTAACTGCTAAATCCTAAATAGGGCGTTATAAAGAAAATAGGACATGATAAAAAAAGCATTAATGTTTTTTCTTAAAACCTTAGCTTTTTTTAATAGAAATAGATGTACAATTTCATAGTACATGATTTTGATTTACCTTGCATAATATGCATGTATTATACATAGTAACCTTCCTTTTGAATAATTAAAATTCGTTACCTTAAGGGAACAGACAGCGGAAGCGACTTTGTTTTATACTATGTAATGATTTATAAATTCACTTCTATATAGAACTAAACTGTATGTATTTATTTATGTCATTCGACAAAAGCGTCGTATCCTTTAGGGGGAAGTACTGCAGAATGTACGGCGATGATGACGCAAGACAATGACTACTGAGCTCTATATGACTACGATAAATTACGACTGGCACATATACATAAATATATATAAATACGCAAAGGGAAATCATTCAACAGACTTTTTATATTTGGCATAACTAAAGTTTCAGTAGAGGAAGCGAGCCTATGCTAATATATTTAAATATAATGTGCGGCAAATATATTAAATTAGGTTGACGTACATTTCCAACATGGCGTCATATATATCATTTTGCATTGAACATTTCACTTTATACTATTGACATTGTAAATGGCGATCATCAAAAAATCTACTTAAGTTGAATTAATATAATTTTGTATGTCATGCTATTGTTTTCGTTTATTTTTAAAGAAAACTCCATCGTTATTTCACAGTATAAATATTATAGTGTATATATCCTTATTTATACTGTGGTTATTTAAAGAAAAGAGGCAAAGGTACAGTCACCGACTGTAGCAGTGAATACGGCCTATTTTACAATATATTTTCAGTAAAAATGTAAAACTTTTAAGCTAAGGTCTTATGCTCTTTCTCCGCATGCAAAACTTTGTATCCTAATATTTAAAATGCGCTCATGTAATCTGTATAGTAAAAAGATAGTATTTTAGTGAACGCAGTTCATCTTTATCTCTATTATTAATACGTTAAAAGAATACTTCGAGAAAAATTTAAGAATATTGGGCGGATGACAGTGTAAGATTTAACATAGTTAAAATTGTTTTTCAGAAAGACATTTTTTCTATAGCATATGTTACGAACAGACTAAATGAAATTAAAATACATTAAGCATACAAATGATAACAAATACTAAAGGAACTTATAATCGACTGATTTAATGTCTACCACGCAAAGGTCGCAACGTAGTAGTTGTAGTTCTCCATCTATTTTCTTCTCTTCTCTATTTTTAATATCAAATATGGTGAATCATGTAGATTACACGAGTGACGTTCATAGTGCTGTCTACAGACTGATATTTAGGGAGAATCTAAATCCCATTTGCACCAGTTTTATTTTAATTGTATCGAAATCGTTCGAACAGGAATTTGGCCATTGAAAGTGCTGTACATGTTGTTGCCGCACGTTGCTGATTATAACATGTCTACACAAACATGAGGACGAGTAACAGGTAGTGGTGCGCTAGAATGTATGTCTCAAAATGTAGAGTAACGCTATTCAATAGAGATCTAGTGCATGTATGTATATGTCTGTAAAGTTTACTGCATGATAACTAAAAACTGGTAATTATATATTTTTACTTTCACATACAATTCTGCGAATCACGCTTGAAGCAACAACGCAACATATACAAAGACATTCCAATGTATACTTTATTTTCGATACATAAAGCTCAATGTTGTTTATTCAAAAGCTTCGTTATTTAGTCGGTCAGGTATTTGGGGAGTGATTGTATTCAGTTTCACCTTACATTGCCTTACTGCATGCGCATGCGCATAGCATACGTCACTCCTTCCTTAAATAAGTGCCCAATATCAGCATTATAAGTGATACAACCGTCTGTATTTTAAGGGAGACAAATGTTATCCATGCATTTCTGCCAAGGCACGGTGTTACCAGTTATTATAACAGTAATTTCAGTTTTAAATTGATATTGAGAAAAAGCCCGATTTGTAAGCTTCTAATTCGGAGTATTTAATGCTACCTGAGTATGTCAAGGCATTAGGGATCGGTACAAGATTATGATACGATAACTCCAAATTTCCTTGCTTTTAATAATAGATTGCCTTCGGAGCGACGCTCGTAACTCGCAGTGCCATGGTGTATGACGCAGTCGTATCGGATGTCGACCAGCACAATATGCTGTTTTCAAGAATGAAAAGGAATATTGTAGTATTAAAATTTATATTCAGGGAAAAAGGGGTCGAGGGCTTGACCATTATAACAGATTCTTATCGTTTGCTCTAATTCTGACTACCCCATTTCATTTACATAGACGTGATATATTTATGATTTATACAGTCATAGATGTGCTCCAAGTATGAGTGGTTGGCGCAAGTTGGATTTTGTCGCAAGGTCGGAGCAGAATACATTCGCAAACGGGGCATAAATTACGTACACTAAAGTCGAGAATTGATTCCACGTAGTTTTGAGTTCACATATGTGCCGATACAGTGGAGTTTTATACGCTACGAACTACACATGTTTAACAAGTCAAGTTCAAATCTCCGGATCGTGGCGTAATAATTAGGTTACAGGGTCGTCTTTTTATTTTACTTGCGGTTTAGAAGTTCTTATTTAAAATTCTACAGCACTAAGCTGCCATATTATTAATGTATTATTTTTATATTTTCCAGCGTATTATAAGTTGTAATAAGTAGCATTATGACGTTACGCATTAACACGTGCCCTTGAACCATGTAAGGCTTCCTCACCACTGCCTTTCGCCCTTACTACCACGTGACTTGCACAATATCGTAATTTTTACCACTTATATACTAAGAAATGCAACGTCATACCAGTTCTTTCCTCTTTGACGAATGTGTAGCCTAGTTTTTGGATAGCCGGTTGTTCCGATCCTTGGGGGAAGTCTACCTCCAGCAGTAGACGTTCATGGTAGACTATGATGATGTTCACGTTACTATAATTGCAGACCGAGACACGCGGCCATTATATTATTTTTATGTGAAGTATTATTGTAAGATAAAATTAGCTTTTCTCGCGGAATCGGTTACCGCGCGCTACTTGTAATTGTGAGGTTTGTCTGTTGAACACGCGCACGCAACGAACTATTCGGCCTTTATTTGTGTTGCACCGAAACAAAATCTTCCTCGGCGGGGTGATCTATTCATAAGAATACGCTGTGGGCGCAGCTGATGGGTTTGCAACATTTTGCCGTCAAAATTTAAGATGAATTAAAAGGGCCAAAGTGAAATCTTTCTTTTGACTGTTCATTTTTTAATTTTATTTGAACAATATCTTGTTAGTATATTTATCGAACTGATTTAGGGAAGATAAATCTCCTTAAAAGCCTACTTTCTATTGGTTTTATTAACGTCGAATTGTTTAAAATCTTTGGCGGCTTTTAATCGCAGCTACAAGCTATTTCTTTTCATTTATGTTATCGATAGTTATTGCTACCTTTTTACAAACCTGAAAAATTAAAATAAAATTCATCTTTTACACTTATATTGGTGTCGTTAAATCTATTATATTATTTATGTTGTATAAATGTATATGAAAATGGAAGTGTGCATCCTAATATTTAACCTTTTAGCCAAAACTACACATCACAGAATAATTGTGATTGTGGGTGCCTGTAACCTCCACGTTCCCATGTTACTATTGTGGTTGAATGTGGATGGCTGTAGGGGTGTAAAAGATAAGGCGGTTGAAAATGTATTTTTCGATAATTGTATAGTTAAAAGAAAAGAACCGAAGAAGCGGAGTGCAGTTTATTGTCGCTTAGGTTTCTCCTTGCCGCTCGGTGTCACCTTGCTACTATATTTTGTATTGTTTTCTAGTTTTATTTAACACCGACTTGGCCTCTGTTGAGAATCGCAATAACAATAATAATATACCAGAGTTTGTCTCGTGACATCGCCACGGATTGCTTAATGTCTTGTATTAGAGCATCGATGAGAGGTCATTAATAGTTGATTTTATTACATCCTTTCTATCTTTGCCGGATGAAAGCAACAAAAAATAACTGAATTCACAGGACTGAGCACCGACCGACTGCTTTTGAGTGATCTCATTAACTCTGCAAGTACTATTTTTAGCAGTGAACTTGTTTAATTATAAATAATGAAAAACAAAAGTTATTCGTTCAATGACCACAATTTCAGTTTTGTTAACTTCCCCGCGACGCTCCGATGGACTAACTTTCTTTGAAAGACAACTGCCAGTTACCGTTATACTTTGTCAATGTGCTTGTGTCCGGTTACAATACTTTCTCTTCTCCTGTTTAATTGATATTATTATTTTGTTATCTGAGACATACATTTCCTACGTATTTTACATAAGGTTTTTTTATTTCGAAGTAAAAGGTCAAGCACCGAACTTGTAACCTAATATTTAAGGGGTGACCTCTACACATTAACATCCATAACGACCTATCTACTTACAATTGCGTTGCCAGACTTTATATATATATAGACGAATGATATCGAAAGGAGGGATGGATGGGAAGGGCTTTCGTACACCTCATCCATCCATCTTATACGACCCGAAGAGTACAACTGCAAAATGTATTAATTGCCCGCTTGTATTCTGTGACGTCATGGCACTCTCCCAGTCGAGCCGGCTCCTTGTAGCAAGGCTGTTGCGGTACCTTGGCACCGATATGCCAATAATATTTGAAAGTTAACAGAAGGTACAAGATCTAATGTTCATGTGCAGATGAGGACGAGGCGACGGCGTCGGGCGTGACGGAGGGCGCGGCGGGCGACCAGCCCAACCGCATCATCTTCGTCAACAACCCGCAGCCGCAGAAGTTCGTAAGCAACAGCATATCCACCGCCAAATACAGGTAACTCAAGAACTAATTTTTTACTTTGGCAACAATTGAATTTAGTCGATTGTTTGTAATGAAACAGTCTTATATGTATCTCTCTGGAGCTGGTTTATATAGAGGGGTTGAATGGGTATTCCAGCTTTCTCAACACCACTCATACTGAAATGTATGCGCAAAATGCTGCCCAGACACCTAGCTTGCATGCTTATTGATAAAGATAAAGTTTGAACAATAGTGGAATAGTAAAAGTGTGTTATAATCTCCTCCAATTTTTGTCATTTAATCTCTTAGATTTGTAGTTGATTATTAAAGCGTACGAATATTTATAATTTTCGATCGTACGCTACACGTTGACATACTAGTAGCGCTCACATTGTTTGCTTACGGAGGTGTTTCAAGGACGTGCTTTGACACCGTACGTCTGACACAAATATTTATACATTTTTTGTTTGCTTTGAAAATTTGTTTACAGTTTATTGATTCGAGGTCTTTTCTGATTGATGTTAAATATTCTGTACGTATCGACTGATGCATGACTACGTTTTTTCTTCTTTTTTCATGGTAGAAGGTGGCAAACAAAGCAAGGGGGTCACCGGATGTCGAGTGTCCAGTACCCGTAAACATCTGCAACAAACAAATAAGTCGTAGATGCGTTGGCCTACCTTTAATGGACAGAGAAGGGGAAAGAGAAGAAAAAGGCTTTTTTCCTTTTCCTATCCATCCCTTCCCCGTCCAACCCTCTTCTCTTCCCATCCTTAGTAGGAAAGAGAGGAGGATTGAAATTGAGCCTCCGGCACCTCACTCATCAGGCGAAACGCAGAAGCATACTTCTACTTCACGCCTGTTTTCTGTGAGGTCGTGGTATTTGACTGGTCGAGCCGGCCCATTCGTGCAACATATGTTGTTGTTGCGGGCTCTACCACTGTTAGTATCGGTAGTTATTATCGACAGTAATCAAAAGGATAATAAGAAGGCGGTGTAGAATTAATTAGACATACAAGATTGTATGGTTTGTCCTATAAGTTGTAGAATGTGAACACTGACAAAGCGTGCAATAGAAATGTCGATTAAAAGTGAGGTATTTTTATACGTGGGTGATGTCAGCCGCCGCTTCCGCCGCGCCAGGGCCGGGCGGAATTAGCGCAAGCTCCTGATCGTGCTTTGCGTTTATTTACAATTTTGTTCTTTTTTTTATAATCACTAAAATCTTCTTCAACAATTTGCCTGAGCAAAAATCCATTAATAGTCCTCCCCTATATAAGTACGGGACGATTAAACAAACACAGGTACTATACTACAGTAGTACATTTGAATACCTGCAACTTTATTATTGGGTCTGTTTTATTAACGAAAGCCTGATCAATTTAATGAATATAAATTAATTTCTAGATGTATTCGAACATGTCTGCAATTTTATTTCATATAAATCATGTAATGTTACTTCAGGAGGTGGACACTTGCAAACATTAGAAACTTCTCATCGTCATTACCTCCCACTCATGTGAGGTCGGCACAGTATGATTGTAGTCCATACAGTATAGGTTTTGGCTACAGTTTTAACGGCCGGCTGCCCGTCCTTCTCCTTCCAATCCTTAAGCCTTGTTTTATCAGTATGATCAAAGACAATTCCATTTCCTAGATAGATATTGCGAGGACGGTCGGCGCATCTCTTCTCATGAGTTTCGTCATTACCGAATTCCGCGCTAATTTCAATTCCCGTAGAACCAGCGCCTTCTTTTGTCTTTATGGAATTCCGCCAGTATATTTTGTGTGTAGTAAAAACTTATCGTGCTTCCTCTTGTTGAATCGAAACAATCGCATTCAGGATGAGCAGGCAGCATGCGGTAGACATTCAACATAACATTTACATAAACTTTCCAAATATTTTCTCGTTGGTAGCATCGTACAATCTTTGTTAATAAATGAGCGATTTGATAATGCACATACGCACACAGTCTTTAGAAGCCTCATGGTCGCTGGTTACAGATTATTTCTAAGACACATATTAACTAACAATATTAAAAATACGTCCTACAAATAAATTAATTCAAAATAATTTGATACACATCTGCTATTAGAAACCACTATGTGTTGTGTGATGCTCCAGCGTGCCCTCGTTCGTGCCGCTGTTCCTGTTCGAGCAGTTCCGCCGCTACTCCAACTGCTTCTTCCTGCTGATCGCGCTGCTGCAGCAGATCCCCGACGTGTCGCCCACCGGCCGCTGGACCACGCTCACGCCGCTCGTGCTCATCCTAAGCGTCAGCGCCATCAAGGAGATCGTCGAGGACTTTGTAAGTGTCGATCGTTATTCTTTTAGAAACCAAACTATGTTGCAGTATAGACTAACCTTTCTACTAGCCGTGTGGTTGTCCTATTCTGCTGGGGAATGAAAATCTGATGAAAAGAATGATAATTTGCTTGCCAGAAACGACATCGAGCAGATGACGAGACCAACCGCCGGAAAGTGGAGGTGCTGCGCGGCTCCACCTGGCAGCTGGTGCGCTGGCAGCGGTTGCAGGTCGGCGACATCTGCCGCGTCCTCAACAACCAGTTCTTCCCAGCCGACCTCGTGCTGCTCGCCTCCAGGTGATGGATGATAATGAAAGGTGTTTTACAAGTTTTAGGAATACGTTGCAGCAAATAAAAATAATAAATGTATTGCGCAGCGAACCCCAGGGTATATCATTTATCGAAACATCAAACCTGGACGGAGAGACGAACCTTAAGATCCGACAGGCGAGCCCGGAGACGGCGCGGCTGGACAACCTGGGCGCGCTGGCCGACTTCCAGGCCACCATCCAGTGCGAGCCGCCCAACAGGCACCTGTACGAGTTCAATGGCATGCTCAAGGAGACCAACACCAGGTGAGAGAATGCATGACATATTCAACTTATTTTTACGTGCATTTATCTTCATAAAAATAATAAGAAAAGAACGAAAGAGAGGAGGAGATAATTGGTATTGAACACCTCCACTTTACCAGGCGTCTTATGTGGGGTCGTCACTGCAACGACTGTCGCCACTGCTGAGCTCTACTATTGTTCCTGCCGCAATTTAAGGACACGCCTGGATTTTCTCATACTGGTATACTCGCAACAAGACAGCGAAAGTTTTGGCGGTTCACATATTGTATATTGTCACCGTTAGATGCAAACATCCGTAAGAACAAGAAGCGCTGGCACGTACGTTATCCACCTAGAAATAGAGGGGTTAGTAAAGAAAAGGAAGCACCGTTCACGTAAATAATTAGAATAGTAGACTTAAGGGTTTATGTTTTCTGTGATAAAAATGTGTCGAGGTTTAGGTCGGTACCGCTGGCGCTGGACCAGATGCTGCTGCGCGGCGCGCTTTTGCGGAACACGGCCTGGGTGCACGGCGTCGTCGTCTACACCGGCCACGAGACAAAGCTCATGATGAACTCCACTAAAGGTTCGTTCATTTTGTTCAGACAACAAACGTCTACCGTTTTCATCCATAGGACGGGCAGCAGAGTGCTCTCAGCAGTCTACTGCGATCGAACTGATTATGGTTAAATCCTCTCAAAATGGCGTACTCGGTATAATTGCATGGTCTGGTATATGTTTGCAGACTATTAAATTAAATACAATGGTATGTGTTTTTCAGCACCTCTGAAGCGATCGTCCATCGACAAGCAGACCAATACTCATATCCTGATGCTATTTATCATACTGCTGGCGCTGTCGCTGCTGAGCGCCGCCTGCAACGAGCTGTGGCTGCACGCCAGGAACACCTCCACCGACTGGTACCTGGGCCTCGACGGTTAGTCACCCACAACCTCAACAATTAGTTCAGGGAGTTCTTGTAGAGAAAAGAATGGAGAAGATTTTTGAAAACAACAGAAAAAACGATATCTCCCCTTTTCCTTTTCCTCCTCCGTCAAATCCACTACCCCTTACCATCTTTTCTTTATTAGGATGGAAAGGGGAAAAGAAACAAGACGACACGCAGAATACTTCCACTTCTCGCCTTTCTTCTGTGAGGTGGTAATACACCAGTCGAGCTGGCCAATTCGTATGACAGATGTTGTTGCGGGCTCTACCACTATTAGCAATGTCATCTGCGGATCTGACATCTTTCTAACCAATCGTGTGATTTAGATTCAACATAATTTGATTAATATGTTCTTATTTTGTTGCAGAGGCGCAGAATGCAAATTTCGGATTTAACCTTTTAACCTTTTTGATATTATACAATAACCTTATACCTATATCGCTACAAGTTACGGCGGAAATTGTACGATTTTTCCAAGTTAGTATGCCCTAATTATATTTTCTTGCTTTTTTAAAAGCTTAAGACGAAAGTACATTAGTATTGTCTAATGGCCAATGGCTACCGTATCGCAGGCGAAGTTCATAGCGATGGACAGCGAGA
>JWHW01030093.1:78155-88797 GCA_000931545.1 Papilio glaucus | reverse complement strand
ACAGGACGGCAATCTGGTCAACGTTGTATCTCCTAGGCGATTCATCATGCGAAGACCTTCGTACAGTAGTTGCTTAACTACAACTTAACTTAACTTACAGTAGGCGGCTGTGTGCTAATAAAAAAGTAAAACAAGTACAGAAGCACGACATCTGGCTCAACTCAAATTTTAAATTATCAAAGTAAGGAAAATACAACTCTGCCTTGTTCTCTGACTCTCTCTGCATCGTTATATTGCCGAATTGACATCGACGCTTTTCTTGAATCACCATACGGTGAGCTTGGCTTTGACAAGTAACGTGAGATGTTGTTGTCAGACGAGCGCGCGCTGGTGCTGGGCGCGGCGGCGTTCGGGTACGTGTTCGAGACGCGCACGCCGCAGTCCGTGTCGGTGCGGCTGGGCGCCGGCGGCGGCCTCGCCACCTTCGCCGTGCTGCACGTGCTGGCCTTCACCTCCGCGCGCAAGCGCATGTCCGTCATCGTGCGGACACCCTCGGGTACCACATAATTCTTCTTCAAGCCTTTAATAACCCTTACTCAAACAATAGTTTTTTGTAGTTGACAATAGAAAAATCATTATTAAAATAATGTTAATAGTCTGCACCTGGTCGTTGCGTAGGTCAGATAAGGTTGTACTGCAAGGGCGCGGACTCGGTGATCTACCCGCGGCTGGCGGGCGGCGCGGAGCACGCCAAGTACGCCGAGGCGACACTGGCGCACCTCGAGCACTTCGCGACCGAGGGCCTGCGCACGCTCGTCTTCGCTGTGGCTGACATCCCTGAACACGTGTACAAGGTGAAATCACACTTCACATAACTACACTTCCATTCGTTGCCTAGAACATACATAAGTTTAAAAAGTGTATTGTCCTCCAGGACTGGTCAAACACTTACCACAAGGCGAGTATCGCGATACAGGACCGCGAGCAGAAGCTGGAGGAGGCCGCGCTGCTCATCGAGAACAACCTGCGGCTGCTGGGCGCCACCGCCATCGAGGACAAGCTGCAGGTAAACGAGCAGCCATTGCATATACCATCATTTATTAATAGAAAATCACCAATCCCTTAAAATTAGACTAGAACTCATATACAAAAAATACCCGCCCACTGTCCAGGTATACCAATGACGTCGTGAAGACGCATGAAAGATACCCTTTCAGTCTAAAATTGGAGGATCACATATTGTGGAAGTTTTGGAAAAAGTGTAACACAACGATATTTTTCAACTGATAATTGAAGTTTGTTTTAATGTTAGGACGGCGTGCCGGAGACTATCGCGGCGCTGCTGAAGGCCAACATCCACGTGTGGGTGCTGACCGGCGACAAGCAGGAGACCGCCATCAACATCGCGCACTCGGCGCGCCTCATACACGCCGCCATGCCGCTCGTGCTGCTCAACGAGGACAGCCTCGACGTGAGTACCGACTGCCGACCTGGACACGGGGCAACATCTGAGTGTCAGGGGATGAGCCCACCCCGTCAGTACTTTAGAGGTCATCGTACACAAATGTTATGCCCATTGACACATGTTAAATTTCATAAATGTATTCTTCGTTCAGATTTAGACTTTTCTTCTTGTTCCAGGGCACGAGAGAAACCATGTCTCGTCACTCAACAGACTTCGGCGACAACCTCCGCAAGGAGAACGACGTGGCGCTCATCATCGACGGCAAGACCCTGAAGTACGCGATGGGTTGCGACCTGAAGAAGGACTTCCTGGACCTTTGCCTATCCTGCAAGGTGGTCGTCTGTTGTAGGGTTTCTCCTTTACAGAAGGCTGAAGTAAGAGTTTGAATTAAGTTATTATTGTTTTATATTTGCAAAAACTATTTAAAAAGTACTTATGAAAACAATAATTAAGAAAAAAAATAAAAAACTAAGTTTGTGGTTGCGAGCAGGTGGTGGAGCTAGTGTCGCGGGCTACGGGTGCGGTGACGCTGGCCATCGGCGACGGTGCCAACGACGTGGCCATGATCCAGCGCGCCTCGGTCGGCGTCGGCATCTCCGGCGTCGAGGGTCTGCAAGCCGTTTGCGCCTCTGACTACAGCATAGCGCAGGTCCGCCACACACAGAAAACATAGACACACGTGCATGCACTACTCACACCACCTACGTACGAACGTACACAAACAATTCCCGTGATTCTGAACGGGTTCAAAAAACCCACCACCAACCTTACACCTTGGTACATTTATATAATTACTACAATAATCTGTTTGTTGTTGGTTCAGTTCCGTTTCCTGCTGCGTCTGCTGCTGGTGCACGGAGCGTGGAACTACTCGCGGATCAGCAAGCTTATCCTCTATTCCTTCTACAAGAACATCTGTCTGTACGTCATCGAGCTGTGGTTTGCGATATACTCCGCGTGGTGAGTACTTACAACTATTGAACATGTTACAACAGGGTATAGTTTGGTAAATGCTGTAAGACCGCTGTGTCCGCCAGGTCCGGCCAGATCCTGTTCGAGCGGTGGACGATCGGGTTCTACAACGTGATATTCACTGCCCTGCCGCCCTTCGCCATCGGACTCTTCGACAAGCTGTGCTCGCCCGAGATCATGCTGAGGGTGAGTATGCGATACTGCAGATTGCTGTTGTTTGCGAATAAGGTTTGTATTAATATATGTTTGTCTGTACTATAACGTTGTTCACATACAAAATGTTCAGCACCCGGTGCTGTACATCCCGTCGCAGCAGGGGCTTCTGTTCAACGTGCGCGTGTTCTGGATCTGGGCGGTGAACGCGCTGCTGCACTCGGTGCTGCTGTTCTGGCTGCCCATGATGCTGGCCAGCCACCATGTGCTGTGGCCCAGCGGCAAGGACGGCGGCTACCTCGTCGTCGGCAACTTCATCTACACCGTGAGTACATGCGAACTGACACGTACACACCTCAGATTTAAAATTTGGATTATCAAACACAGATAATGTATATGTTGTACTTTTGTCGCGCAGTACGTGGTGCTGACGGTGTGCCTGAAGGCGGGGCTGGCGACGCACTCGTGGACGTGGGTCACGCACGTCTCCATCTGGGGCTCCGTGGCGCTCTGGTTCCTCTTCATACTCATATACAGGTAACGCCCTCTCTCGTAACTAACGGAAATATAATACACGTTGACTTGCATTCAGATGTTATGCATAAGATTTTATAAGGAAAATGTAGATTGCAAATTTTAGTCGATTTAAAATATTTTCTATGGTTTTAAATACTTTCTGTGTAACTATACTATGTAATAAAAAAGATGTACAAGAATGAAAGTTATTCGTTCGCAGCAACATTTACCCTGTGGTGGGCATCGGCGCGGTGATGCGCGGCATGGACCGCATGGTGTTCAGCTCGCTGGTGTTCTGGTTCGGGCTGGTGCTCATCCCGGTCGCCGCGCTCGTGCCCGACCTCGTCGTCACCGTGTCAGTACTACTGCACACATTACTACTACCATTCCTGCCTTTACCTTGCACATCTACATCTACCTACCCCAAATGTTACCCGCTGAGAAACTTTCTAGGCTGTGATTAGATAATTAGAAAAGATTCAAACGCGAAATTTTAAGTAAGCTTTTTATCTTTACGTGCGAGAGAAGAAATATATCATATAAAAGAAACAAAAGAGAAAACCAAAAACACTCAATTGACAAAAATAGGAAAACTATCAATGAGGGTGTAAAAAATTCTATATAGTATTTTGGGATTCTTCCAATATGTAGTCTAGCCTAGGTCTAGTTTTGTCTAGGTCTGGTCTAGTCTGGTCTAAGATGATGTGATGAGTAGAAGTTTGGTCGCTAAGTGATTTCTATGTGCAAATTGTAACGTAGGTCGGGCGAGCCGCTGGCGCGGTGCGCGCGCAACGCGGCGCGGCTCAGTCGCACGCGCACTACCATCGGTCTCTTTTCATGCGTTCTCTTGTAATTCTCGTATTTTATATTTAAACTTATAAAAGTGTTACATCGTAATTATTTGTACGTTGAAAACATATCGTTCATAAATACTGACATTCAAAATTTGACTACACTCTGTACATACAATTTTCTTATTGAATATGTATTGGATATGTCAAAAATCATAAAAGGTCAGTTGCAACATACTATACCTACTTATTGTCTATGTCAATAATTGCTAAATTTTACTGTCTGTGTGTAGTTTTACCGAAAATAATATCAGCTCTAAATCAAGACGCTACACAAACACTTACAGAGGGTGGTTCAAAATTAAAAAATAAATTTTAAATGTCAGGTTGTAAGGAAAATTGATTGTTCAATCATTTAATATATCATTAGAGATTTAAAAGTATCTGTTTTTGGTATTTTTGTATTTCATTAATGTAGTTAACACAAAGTTTACTATCGATCTGTTGTACGTCCACATTATTTTATTATTTTAGAAAGCAGTATAAAATCAATAAAATGTATTACATTTTACCAGTTTTATATTTGTGCATTATCTTAGAATCCATTTTTGTTAAGAACCAGCACTCTAACTCTAATAAGTCTGTCGTAAAATGCGACCAAACATGCGACAAACTCGCAAGGCAGGTCGCTTTAATAGTTAATGGTTGAAACCGGTGGATGGAGGAACACAACGTATTATATGTTGTCTGCTACAAGCAAGAACTAAAAATGAGAATCTCAACCACCCAATCATTTTAAAAGTGATTATTAACCAATCCATTATGGATTTCTGTGGCCGTTTGCTCCGAGAAATTGTTAACTTTATTCTTATAAATATTTTACTTAATGACTGCGTCGTGTTTTTGCAGATTTTTTTTTAAATATTTCCTTTCACTCGTCTAATTCCAGTATCCACAACTCCGCGTTCAAGACGATGACGGAGGCTGTGCGAGAGAGCGAGATAAAGAAACGCGACCCGGCCGCGCTGCTCGCACAGCCGCGACACTCGTGAGTACCGCCCCCTTGTTCGCCTCGCCCGCCCACACTCGCCGACTGACTGACTCGCCGATTGACTGACTGACTGACTGGTTTACATAGCATTTCTAAATAAAATATATAAAAGTCTAAACTGTTTATATTCATATAATATGTTTTTAGATGTTATATGTTTTTAGATTTCGGTACAAATAAATAAAAATACTTTGCTATTAACATTCAACATGAAATCGTAAAGCAAGCAGTTATGTTTTAATTGTCTGTCGACGTTTATGTCATCTACTTGTTTGTAGTAATTTGTCATATAAACAGTTTAGATGGTCTCTCATATTAATTGGTCGCAAGACAAACAGAATACCTACAAGAGTCACACTAAAACAATATAACATTATTTATTTTCGTATAGACTTGATGTTCATAGTGTGCCATGTCGTAGTTGATGTATGTTTAACTGATGATTGTTGCAAGACGAGTGTTGTGTCTGTTGACGATGTCGCCTTGTCGTGTGTGTGTGTGTGTGTGTGAACGCTGTACTTAGACATTAATGTTGACATGAACTTGTTCACTAACTATTTTCTCAGTATATGTTACTTAATTCCTTGTATATGTATACATATCTATGTGCTCATCTTAAATTATAATAGTATATATAGCAATAAATTTTAGATTAAAAACTGAGGCAAACAACACAGATCATCAGTAAAATAATGTTTAATTCTCAGTTTATTTATATTTATTTACATTATATTGTGGTATATGCAGATGTATATATTTTCACATAATACATCTTTCTTTATTTACTTCATTGTAATCAATATCTTTTTTGATTTTTTTTAATATTTGCGGCACTTTTAAATGTTAGTTGCAAAACACAGCTGCTGTACAGATGTTTTTATCATTTTATTTTCGTCATTAGTATGTACAGTGTGAATGTCATCCAACGAGCACGAGTCGTGTGCACTTGCCCAACGTTTACATAGATAAACGACGGGCCAGTGCCCGCCGCTCGCAGCGCCCTCGTCCGTGTAGTGCACGCAGTGTGTATCATTTAGTATGTTTGCTCGCACCGCCCCTCCCTGCACTCGTACGCTCTGCGACTCGTGCTAAGATAATCGCTACGATATTTTAAGGATCGATGAAGTGTGCTCGCATAACAAACACCTTGGACCAACTTGCCTACATTATTGTCCAGGCTAAAGAAGGATCGAGACAGGATACCATTATTCTTATCGAAGATTGCTCAATGAATGACTTGCACGCACCAATAGATATTCATCCAAATATTTCTGTACAAAAGCAACGGAGACGATATTATACATAGCATAAATCATTAATTACATCGGTACGTACCGCACGCATCGTAGTTGGCGTTATCTTATCACGAGTGCAGCTTTGGGCCGCATGGGTCCGCTCGGGGCCGCATGGGGCCAATCGGGTCATCTCGGGGCCGCATGGGGCCGTCTCAAGTTGTGTGTTGGGGCCAGGCGGGGGCTGCGGCGGCGACGCGTCGCGCCCTGTACGCCGCGGGAACTGCACGCGCGCCGCAACGGACACGTCATATGACGCGACGCCACACCACTATACGACCCATGTATCTACTGACCGACGCATTGTAAATAATCGCATATCGAACGATGCTACGACCACATTTATTTATATACTCGAAATTTAATTTTTTTGACCTAGCCAGGAGTTGGATTAAACGGGATTTGACAAGCTTTGATGCTCCTACTAGGATTATAAATAACATAAACTTGAATAATAAGATAACGAAGTAATCGCTTCATGTTTAAGTTAGCAGTGGCTCAAAAGAGCAGTGATGTGATATCGCCGTCTTGTATAATCTGACTCCGGCCTTGACAAACATCAATGTAATTACTGTATAGCACGCTAAATTTAATATTCCTTGAATTTAAATGTGATGAAAATTATTGTACAAATTAGTTATTATCTAGGCAAATTTATTGAGAGCTTTAGTGTAAGGAACGTTGTTTTAAATGAATGCAAAAGTAAGTCAGTCGATACAATTAGGCTGACGTAAGAATAACCAGCAGGTAGTTCGTTAACGTCTTCCTTGTAAAAAAAACATCTTGTATACAATGTTGATTACTAACATTTTAAAAAATGTTATAATCAGAAATATATTTATATTATGATCTTATTACAAAATTTATTTTAATAAATGTTTAAAAATTATTCAACAATTAAAATCGAAAATATTAACAATATAACTTCATTACATTCCTTAACGTTAGGCAAATAACAGTAACGGTCAAATCTAATAGTGTCTGTGATTAAACATTCAAATTTTGTTTTGACGTTCCATACATCAGCAATCAGATATATACAAATACATTGTATTTTGATAGTCACTATGAAGTATGTTCCTATTTTGAATTGTTAATTAAACAAAACGGAACGTAGAGGTCTGTGCCATCTCACGGTCTCACTAGGTTGCTAGGCTTTCCAAAGTATTTCCTGTGCGGATGTCTTCTAGAGATATTTTTATAGACATGTATATTTATCGTATACTATACTGATTGTATTAAATGTTTCTACTCCAAGTTGGACGTACCTCAGATATATGATAAGGGGAATTTCCGCCATTAAATGGTAATTAAGAAATTTTACGTTTGTAGATCCGCTAGTGTGTCTAACGCGTGGTCGGCTAAGTACTAGGTGCTATCGAGTGAGACACGAGCAAGTCGGCAAACGGGCAAGATGTCCCCAAAGATAAGCAAGTCACTGTTGTAGATATGAATTGACGTAGCTATTGTGTATACGTATTGTAACGTCCTTTTTATTGGAGGTGATCGATACAAATCGATTAGGTAAATTTGAAACAATTTATTTTTTTAGTATTAGGTATAGAATTTTAAAATGACATATTGTGATCTAGTGGCATTAGTTCTTTGGAAAATAAGTGTATATTTGTATTGTTGAATTTAGTAGTCATTTGGAAAGTAATGTACTTTGTAGATGTGGGTATTACTGACAGTTATTATTAAACAAAAACAACCTTCATACTACTCGTCGATGTATTTTAACTAGCCACAATCCATAAAAATAAATATTGTCATTTTTTTCTAAATTATAACCTAGTTTTGTAAACATTTTAAGACGAATATACATAATTCAGTTGAAAAAATAACATCGTGGTCCTAGAATGGAGCCCTGGGGCACTCCGCTGATATTTCTCGCTAACGTTAGGAAGTTTTACATTTTTATGGCAAGTATGAATCTAAAGTATTCAGTGTGATAGCTTAGTTTATCGCTGTATTAAAAATTAGCGTTTAGACGATATTCGGCAAACAAAAACACGGGCACTTTGAAGGTAATGTTATCAAATGCTATTCCAAAATCCATTATTTGCATTTATTTTATCTTTAGTATATATCTTTAATATAATCGCAGTATACATTACTCCTAACTGTTCGTATGTTTGCCGTAGTATCTGTAAATATATATTCCACCTTAATAAGGCTGTATTTTCTATTTATTACCTTCGTGAACTGTCGTACGTATCACATACTTTGTTCCCTAGTTATAATTCCACAAGAGTTTTCATAGTGTCGAGGTTTTGTTGTTTTGTAAAGGTTCTTTTAGTTTAGAACACGAAGTGGATCTACTTAATCAATACGACTCCGGAAGAATAACTGCCTATGCCATGTTTGTGGCAATTTGTTCTTCCGGGCTCAGTTGTACATTTTGTAACAAATAAATTAAAAGACGTATCTGTAATCTGCTTATGTTTTGCTTCTTAGTTACTATTTCATCACATATACATTTTTTGTTCTCACTTTTCTTCCGTCATTCGGCAATTTTCATCGTTCTCAACATTTGAAATGACTTAAAATCTTTTCACATATATTAGTGGGTTTTTTAAGGGTTTCCAGTCAAAATTGTTTATTGGCAGTTGTGAAAAGGATTAAGTCAATGAATGTTTTAACTCCACTTAGATTAAAATTATTAAAGAATCATGTTTTAGACATGTGTTCCGTGCCTTCCGTAGTCTCGTCATTACATTGTATAGATATCGTTAAATTATTTTACTTGTATGTTTATTTATTTATGAATAGGCGACGCTAACGTGTGACTAAACTATTGTTATTTATAAGAGAGCTCTATTGCTACTGTTTGTATTGATTATTTCTAATTAATAAAAGTGTTGGAAATTTACTGTTGTGTAAATCAGTTTTATTAACTTATTATTGTCGTGTCAAAGAATATCCATGAACGGGTACTTGAAATTTTGTAATTTTTTGATACTTAAGTAATCGTACCGTAATCTTTGATTCCGGACATATATTGTACTTGAAAATATCTTTCTTTATTTTCGTGAACATATCAATTATTATTTTACGCGGTTTTTATGAAGCTCAAAGAACCTTCAAATGAATGTGCCAGATTGAATACGCTTGGATATTACTTTTGTTTAATAAAGCGTGAATAAAAATGGCGACTTTGACATACATTGTGAAGGTGCATCAGTTGTATGGATATTTTTGGACGCTGTTTTCAGTATGTGTGATAACCTTGGTTGATGGCATTAGCCGTACATAATCTTCAAACTTTATAGCCGCTCGGAAGTTCGCACGATTGGTTATTGTTTTACAAAACATTATACTTATATATCCCAGAGTAAAAAATGACCTCTTACCGATGGGACTTGCTGTGATAAATGCATTTTATAGAAATTTTTACTACAAAGCATATTTAATCTTGCAAGTCGTGTACAAATACACATATTTTAAAGTTTGCGACCCGTGTTGAGCGGCATTCAGGGCGGCTGTAGGGTAGGTTTGGGGCGGGTGTGTGCGGGTACTAACGCCGGTATTGTGCGCAGAGTGGCGGAGGCCGCGCACGCGCTGGTGCGGCTCGCGCAGTGTAAGTACGGCCCGCTCGGGCGCCCGCATGGCTTCGCACGACGCTTTGCACGCTTCTTACTTATCTTAGTTATACAGTCTATTATTTACTTCTAAGAGGGAAATCTGTCAATCAATTCGGGTGACCACATACGATGAGTTTATATCTTCGAGTGGATCTTGATTCTTTATTGAGGGTAGACAAACATGGCAACGTTTCGATGGTCACTCCGTCTGCGACTGTCATCTCGTATGTGGCATTTAATTTTATAATAAACTACTTTGATTTTGCTACTTGATATACTTTGAACAGTCCCAAAGAGTTGAATCTTACAAGAAGCAGCTTTTCCTCTTCATCTAATTCCACATAGAACAAGGTTTCGATTGGTCTCTCGATCTCCTTTGGTCCGATGTGGTGGGAGATTCGGTTGTCACGTGAGCTCTGTGCGCAGCCTCACGGAGACGGCGCGCCTGCTGCAGAACGTGCGCAGCGTGTTCGGCCGCCGCGCCGCCGCCAGCGCCGCCACGGAGCTCGAGCTCTCGCGTGAGTACAAACCCACCGCGCACCGCAAACGCCCTCTAGTATCACATCTTTCTGTCCACAGTGCCAACTTACGAAATGGACTCTCACAGGTAACACTGTGATATTTGGATCTGTTGAAAAACGCTTTTTATAGTACACGGTTTGTGTTTTTGGCACTGATTAACTAAATGTTATAACGCTTAAGGCCCGTGCGCACCACGAACGTTTCGATAAAGTTGTTTTGTAACAAAGTAGTTTTAACCGCAAACACCGCAGCGACAGAAAGTCTGATACCTTGTAGAATATTAATTTCATTTATTGAAATTTGCAATTTTTCATTTTTTTGTCGCTCGTTGTGAAAAGTTCTTAGTGCGAGCCTGG
>JWHW01030093.1:54134-73581 GCA_000931545.1 Papilio glaucus | reverse complement strand
ATATATTTGACTTATTCTTGATACTTTATTTATAGAAGTCTTGATATAGTCTTAATTTGCTGTAACTTTCCGTATCCTGAGCGATGAGTTCATGGCGTGACGTCATGTGTTGTGCGCCGAGGAACGAGGAGGTTTGCTATTGCAACAATTCCAAGTTCAAAGTTAATTAGGCACATTAGCAATCGCTCTAATTGCCGCTATCGCCGTCGGGATGGAGCGGATGACGCCACCTTTACTTCTGTAACGAACTACTGCGCTGTTGTTTGCGTACTATTTTAAGAAGTGATAATATACCCACTATTTCAACCTAAAAGATTTGAAAGGGTTATTCTTAAGTAATGAAAAGGAAAACTAAACAGTGGTTCGATTCAGCTTGCCCAAATGACTAGATTTTTTGGTAAAAGAAGCGGGAGCGGTGAAAAAATCAAACGTACAAAAAATATTTTAATGTTGTATGTTGTAATAAAATTTTAATGTAGAAGAGACCATTGAAATGACGTTTGAAATATATATTTTTTAAATAGCATAAGATCAATATATCAAAATAATTCAACAAGCTACTGGTCATCTGATATTAAGTCATTATCGCATGGTGGACGTCCACAACGCTGAGGAGTCGCAAGTGCGATGTCGGCCTTATAACAAAAGCGAAATCGATTCATAATACCTAAATACCTAAGCTTAGCACATACCTCAGCAAGGATGTATGTAAATCAAAATAAAAATACTGTAATACATATCATGAGGGGAATTTATTAAAGGGGGCAGGCACAAAAGTGAAGAGTCAAAAGGTATGAAGGCAATCACAATGCCGTGTGAAGCGTTCAGTTTAAAATTTGATTGCTAAAGATGGGTTTGGTTGGGCTTTGTTTAGCTCGATTTTTTTATGTGTCTGCTAGATCAAGGCGCCAGGGAAGGTAAGGGGCGACAAAATGCCAAATTAGAAAAGCAATTTGGAGCCAAAAATATAATTTTCATGCTATTAAGAAATTCAAGAAGTGTTGATTTTTAAATATAAGTAAATTTATGAAAAAGTTTGTAATTACAGTTTATTTAATATGAACTTAAATACGATTAAAACAGACAAAAGGACGCCCAAAGACAATCTCGCTCTTCTTCGATAAAAGACCAGATCCAACGCTCACGTGATGGAACGTGGCCACCACTAGCCACAGACTTCTACACCTTCTACAACATTCTTTTTTTGATAGCAAATTTTATTAGTAGAAGGGCGAGCAAGAACAACTTCTGTTGCAAGAGTGGGCCGACTCCACCGGTGAAATACCACGACCCCACAGAAGACAGGCGTCAAGTACAAGTAAATCTGGGTTTCGTCTGATGAGTGAGTCTTGTTGCGGATGTCTATGGGTAGCGTTCACTTAACATCAGGTGAACCGCATGGCCAGGGGGAGATTAGAATGGAAAGGAAAAAATTAACTAAAGTCAAATATTCAACTAAACCATTTATTTTAATATATGTACCTACTATGTTTAAATACATTTGAATTATTAATTTTAACGAAGGTCGCCGTTTCAAGACAATAGAGAAGGGCGCGGCGACTGAGGTTACAGGCGTTATCACGTTATCAGTGCGGCAAGACGAGCGGGCGCGCCGGTGACGTACTGCGTGCACCGTGCTGTGTTCTACGAGCTGACGTGACACGGGGAACACGCCGTTAAGTCACGCGTCACGCCGCGTTCAGCACAGCGGACGCCCGCCAGTGCCTCGCCGTGCCTGCCCCACGATACCCGTGCGTTAATACCACGCCAATAACTCCGACGGTTTTTAGTTACAACACTCCAAATAACTTGTGTTAACAGATTGTTTCGTAAATTCTATTCGTTATCGGAGAAACTTTTGTGAAATGTAAATTAACGTAATACCTATAGTTTGGCCTTGAACGTTCGCGCGCAAAGTTTTGTTTGTAAACAAACGAGGCTGTTGTATTGCACAGCGCCGCGAGTTGTGAGTGCCGGTGCCGGTGCGATGTGAATATGGTGAGGATGGCCAGGTCGCCGCGGAGGGTCACCGAGCGCAGGAGCAGCAGGAGCGGCTCCAGAGAGGGCAGGGAGATTGCGCGTCTGCAGACGCAGCTCAACGGAAAAGGTAATTAGGTTTACAACTTAACTTTCTTGATCATCAATTTTTAAAGAGAAAACATTTGAAATACTGCGAAATTATAAAGTAGTAGAAAAGTTCTTATCTTTTAATGACACGCTCGTAATGGAAACCAATGTTTGCCAACAATTCATGCAAGTTAATAAACTTGAGCCGTAAATGATTGTGCGTGAACAAACAGTTAGTGCGGCGTGTCCTGTGTTTCTGTTTGTTTGGAAGATGTAAACAATAGATTTTACCTTGTGATTGCAATTATGTCTAGATTTACGTGTGCACAAGTCGTTATAAAGGCAATGTAATACCGGTTAAATACCGCAGCAACTGTAGTGAGTATCTCGTGGCGCTCGCCGGCGACACGGTCGCAATGTAACCCGTTCCCGTCCTGTTCTTATTTACAAGACGCAGTTTTTATTTCCTTCCAGTATTAAAAGGGAGTCCGCTTCAACCGTTATTGATAATCGTGATGACATATTATTTTATATTAAGCCTTAAGTATAGGAAAAGGACATACAAATCTCGGTCATGACTTCATCTACCCAGCGCACACCACCTCGGGTAATCATGTTCACGAAAGGAGTATTCTCTCTCGCTTCCCTCACCCAGATTCTGTCGACTTTAGAAACATCTCGAGGTGTTCAACAGACAGTAAACCACTTTTGTATGAGTGCATCGCCAAACTAAAAACAACGCAAAATGCGTCAACAAACAAATCATATGTTTTTTCATTAAAACGCGTATGAAGAAGTGTATGATTTACTCATTCATACGTACTTTGCAGTTTTCCACCTAGGTGACTCACGTACTAATCACTACAGAGGCTATACAAATTGTTTACTAAAACACCCTGAAACGAACGAGTTTTTTGTAAATAATTAACTTTACTGTGAGGACCTCTCATGCTGGGTAGTAACCAGTTATTACGTTACAAGTTTTTATTATTAATAAGTATTATTCTCAGACGCGGTAGAAACTTTAAAAATTGACAGAAATTTGTTGCCACGGCTTGTCTGTTGCAGATTTATGGTGTTAGGCTACTCCCTAGCACGTAATCTTAGTGGAAAAACAAATAGCAATACTTTTGCCCCGGGAGGCATTAATTTTGCACCCATTAACTGATTTCCCTGTTCATATTTCTTTATTTTTATTATATTAAATTTTGCTTAATATTAAAAAAGCACACGAAACGAGACGAGATCTGACGAGAGATTCACAGTAAGCTGCCATAAACACGAACAACGAAAATATGGAATCAAAACCGTTATTTCTACTATGTTCTATATCTTTACAATGAGATCAGTCACAATGAATACACTAGTAAGATTAACCTGGGACCACGCCTCGTTTAAATGACCTCATCACATTCAAAGTGTATACAGAAGTGAACCTGTACCCATGTGTTCCTACTTAATATAGTAAATGCTGCCTAAACTATTAAAAAAAAAAGAGGATCACTTAGTTCTGCAGAACTGCAACCGAGGTAACTACCTCGGCGCCATAGTCGGCCATCGCTGTTATTTTTATACTTTTATTGTTTGCCTGACACATAAACAATTGCGCCAGGCTGGCTACATGCAAAGCTGATGTTGATGCAGCCAAGGTAACATCAAACAAAGCGAGCTTCATTGATATCCTTCGTGTGGTCAGCGAGCCCTCGACATGTCTCCATCAGAAATGATAGGGCGGCAAGTAGGTAAAGATAATACCATATCTTTACCTACTTTAATTACAAACTTGAACTTTTTAACTGAAACATGTGTGATGTTAAGAAATACGATATAATAAATGCATTTCATGCAAAAAAAATTAAAGGAAGATTAATTGTTAAATTTAAAAATAAGGTTATCCGTGAACTACTTATTAATGTATAAATTCGATCCATAAGCTCATAGACAGAAAAGTATAAAATTGCTCAATGCAGGTGACGTCACAACTCGTCGTACAACGTCGACCTTTCATCTGAAATTTGTCCACTGCTGGACATAGGCCTCTCCCATTGATCGCCACAAAGATCGGTCCCTTGCCGCCCTCATCGTCGCAGCATAAGGAGGTCACTTATGCTGCGTCGACCTATACATTGCCTTCATTCTAGCACCTTTTGGCCGCATTGCACATCCGTGGTGACAGTTAATGTCAACAATTAACTAAAAAAAATATCAATTTCTCTCACGACGAAACAGCCTGAAATATCCAATATTCCAGAAATGTACGAATTGTCTAGGACGAGGAAAATAATAGGAATGTTCTATTTACTCCTGTGTCGAGAGATGAGCCGTTTATTATTTTGAGAATAAATTTTGCGAATTCCGAAAATAAATGTATAAAGCACTTGACGCTGAGGCGGACCAGATTATCTTTGTTTACATGCAGCTAGCACACATTCCCACATCATCCATCAATACCGGGAACATCAATTTATAAAAAAAAATCTTAATGGTATTGATAAAAAGTTCAAAGGTGAAACAGGGATTAGGAAACGCCGTAAAATTTAGGATTCCTTAGGCTACAATAACCTCAAAAGAGCTGTCAACAGTCTAAATCTACGCTAGTTTTGATTAAACTTCAAAACTAGATGTATGTAACTGGCGCAGAGCGCTGTAACGTGCGATTTTAATGTACTAAACAGTTTATTACAGACTGCGTGCTCAGAGTGACGGCCGGCCGCGAGCGCAGCCTCCGCCGAGCGATAACAATTGCAATTATCAGCTCGCTGCTGTTTGATCAGCCTATTGCATGCCTCAAGGGTACGATCGAACTTTCCAGATTACTAAACACTCGCAAAGCAAAAACAAATCATTTACATACAATATCATCTGCTTATATCTCCTTCGGTTACTCACAACATGGTATTAAATACAAATAAGATCTAGGTCCTTCAGTAATTCACTCGTCTAAATTAGATCCTTCTTCATCATCCGGTGTAACAACAACGCACTGTTCAGGACATCAAACTTTGATCAACAATACTTCAGCGTCTCATATAAACGCAGAGCAAGAATATAGCTTTAAATTGCTATGATTTCCTTCACTTTGACCAGATCATCGGTATACCGTGTGAGAGGCCTACCGACGTTGCGTCGACCTGTACGTGGCCATCATTCTAGGACCTTTCCGTTCTGTGAGCAATGTGTCCGGCACATTGCCATTTAAGTTTTGCAATTCTTCGGCAATATCAGTTAGCTTGGTTCTCCTGCGGATCACATAATTTCTGATGCGATCTCCCAGAGAGACTTTTTGCATACAAGCAGAGCCTCGCGGTTTCACCCGCCGTGCAATTTTATTTAACCGTCGAATTTCCAGCCTTAGCTGAACCTTACTAAATGTGATTTATTATATAGATCTGAGGTCAACTAACGTTGGATTTTATTGATTTCTCCATACAAACTTTCCTTACTTACTTCAGATTGGATAACCTTTCTTAATGCTCGCCTACGTCATAACAAATCTCTGTGTAAAGGTCTCTAGGCCCAGTAGTTTGGACTGTGCGTTGACATATCAGTCAGTCGGTTGCTTCTTTTATATATATGGAAGATAATTCAGCTGTATAAACAAATATTGTAAATCATCTAAATGAATTCGTGTTGCTGCAGTGCCTTGGCCGTCTTTTGTTGTGATCTGATTTCTAATATCTTAACGCGCAATCAACAGTAATACTAGTTTTTGCACAGGAAAAATCGTAAATTACGAAAAATACACAATTTAATGATTAATAGCTATTAATAATCGTTTAATTGGTATCATTAGATTACTGTTATTTAGTATTCCTCATCATAAAAGGATTTAAATAAGTAACATCAAAGAACTTCCGATATCGACTAAATCATTCAAAAATTACGTAGTGAAGGAATTATTTTGGTGAATCCCTGTTACCATCCAATAACGCAAAACCTTCTTATCCTTACCGAATACCGAAGACTTGACAGTTGATCAAGTTCCACATTATTCCGAAGAGGTAACAAACCTCCCCGTTATATCCTCTGCCTCGTACCTCTGCAATCCTCCTAATTTATTGTAGTTTTCGGTACAAAAGAACACTACACTAAAAATCGAATAAAAACTATTCCCTACATTCGGTAATTATAAAAAAAATACCAAGAATATGAAACAAGGTCGCCATGTAGTGTCGGCGGGAGGTGATCGATTGGCCCAGTTCAGGCGTATTGTCGCGTCAAAGTTGACGAGCGAGGCAGTAAACGAGCAACTAAATTCCCTGGCCCAGATGGCACAAACCCTGACCTTCATCGTCGCTGGCCATTTTAGCTTTAAAGACTTATACCTTTAATTGCCAATCTATATGATAGGCTAAAGAGAAATTGTAACAGATTAGTTATAATTCATCATTAGTTATGTTATTTGCACCAAGAGAGCGCGTCGGTGACCACCAGGGAGATTGGGTGTTCAATGGAACCGCAGTTAGACGATTGGAAAGACAAAAATGAATATAAGATAACACATACGACGGGGGCTACTATTATGAAAAGACAAATATAACGCCTGTATGTATACGTATTATGTTTGTATTTTCCACAAAAGAAGCCAGATGTATTTATTTAGCTGGAACCAAAATCATGACCTGTAATGAAGAAGGCTTGCAGTCTGACGACGTAATTTGCCATACGTATACAGCTAGCACACAAATGTTTGGCCAAAGATAATGTCCGTAAACAATGATATTTATAACACGGCGTCTATTTACAGTCTGAAGTGAAATGTAATTTATTTGTTTTAATAATACGAACAGTTGTTTTTACTCTGATTGAAATGTTGCTTAAGGATAGGTCCAATGAAGCATTTAAAGAACATATACCATGATACCTTGCTAAAACCTACCCTCAGCAGGTTCAAACCCAAAAATCACAACCCTGGATCCGTTACTGTCTGTGTCGCTTGAAAATTTATTCACACAGCGCTGGTTTGTGAGTGTATACAGGTAATATAAAGTAACCAACCAATGGAAATAACCAACCAATGGAAAACTTCGCAACGATAGACTATATACACACAGTCAAACAAATTATAGAAAAGTACAGCGAATATAAAAACCAGTATATATTTAATAGATTATACCAAAGCTTTCGATAGCATTAAATACGGAGCGATATGGAAAAGTTTCGAAAATCCAGATATATTATAATCCAAATAGGTGTCCACGCCTTATAGAGACATCATAAAAATATAAGCTAACTGTAAACCATGATAGAAATGGAATTACTTGGAGAAACATTCTAAATAGAAAGAGGTGTCAGGCAAGGCGATCCACTATCTACCAAGACATTTTCTGCTGCGCTTGAAAACATATTCCGATAACTAGAATGGAACAAATGTGGACTAAACATACTCCGAAGAAGACTGCATCGCCTATAATATGCGCACTCTTTGCACAGGTCAATATCATCTGATATTGGCAAAGAGAACCTTCACAAGCTTGAAGAAATGATACAAGGTCCAAACAAAGAAAGTGAAAAGAGCAGACTAGCAATGAACACTTACAAAACAAAATTACTTACAAATTCGACTCATATAATCAATAATCATCCTTTCGAATACGTATATCTGGGACAAATAATTTCAATATCAACATATCAATCACTGAGGGAGTAGACTTCTAAGCAGCACAGGGATATGCTAGAACACTGTCAAAGAGCCATGGAAAAAAGCATGATGTGGATCAGAAAAATAAACAAAAGCTAGAACAGGTGTAACAGATATTCTCTTCTATTCTAAGATCACAGGATCACACTAAGGACAGCATGCTACGGAGTCCTCGGGATAAATGGAGTAAACTATTGAGAGAACGGCAAATGAAATAGAGGCCGACAACGCAAAATATGAGAGGCCGAACTCAAATTAACAGTAGGTTATAACTGAAGAAGAGTTGCAAATGATAAAAAAACAATAGAAATCGTTAGAAGATGCCTTTGCTTGGAGGCAAAACACCCAAAGACACAGGATGTAAGGTTGCAAACTCCAAACATGTACCCGAGGCTGACCAAATTTGTGTTGTAGGCATATTATTTATTGTTCAATGAAATAATTCATCTAATTACGAATTGTAAGAGAGTGGCCACAAAGTTTAAGAACAACGTGGAGCGTATGTGAGTGAGCCGGTGAGCGCCGACCTCGCACCACTCGCCGCCGTCCCGCCGCCCCGCCGCGCGCCACACCGCGGCGGAGACCATAACACAATCAAAGATATCTGAAATTTTCCATGTAGGTTTACATTCCTAACGATATGTGAATGTATTACATGTAATGGGTACGAACTGCACTCAAAATTTTAAAAAATATATAAATCCCTAATTTCCACTAAACGTAGTAGTTTACCAAGTCTCGTAGGTTAGTTGTCTAATAATAGTTTCAATGTACGTAAAAAGTATTCACATCGCTAAAATTAATCAAATAAATGAAGTGTTTAATTGTTATAGCTATTTACGTATATTGAACACAAACATACATAAACGTGAGCACAGAAACACAAAAACAAACAGTTGCTCGATGCAAGGAATAGCAAACAACATGTAGTGTGCTAATGACCCGCCATACTTCGTATTCCGCAGAACTACTCGGTAAACAAACGGACAGATGTAGTCTGATGTTTACATACATACGTACATATCCTTCGGCGACGCACTCGGAATGTGGCCGCGAGTCGCGAGCTCATCCGACGCCGCCCGCCGGAGTGCCCAGCGTTAACAACAGGCGTGTTAAATGAATACTTTAATGAAACTAATAAATATCTACCTAAACCACGCACACGCACACGCACACGCGCGCCGTCACTTCTCCTTACATAAAGCTCTGGCAAGTTCTTCATGGTCATGCCATACCTTAATTGTACTACTTAATTTTTATTTAGGTACTTTATAATCTGAGTCGTATGTATTACGTTGTTGTATATAATATGCTCTACATCAACAAGTACATACATGCATACAGAGTGCATGTCTGTATGTAGGTGCTAAAGGTGAACAAGGTACATTTAATTATTTTATGTCAAGTGAAACCAGATTTTTTTATGTAAAAACGTCTCCGCCGCACATGTCGGCATTTTAATGCAATTAATTTTAAACCATGACCTTTTTATCTCGCCTGTTATCATCTTTCTCTTTCCAATTTACTTCGCACTTGCAACTCCTTTTATGCTGCGATTACTTCATCGTATACGTTGGTAGTCATTTCACTCGTAGGAGCTAGTCCAATTAGCTTATTCTTTCAAAAATAAATTCACAATCCAAAAGATCATAAACACACACAGCGCGTGCAGCACATTTGTCAACACTTATTTTGTATCAATACAGCTTTGTAACTTGTTTCGGCGAACGCACGTGAAATTCGGGCAAGGTCGGCGAGCGAACTTTGTCCCGGTTCGCAATGGGGCCGGCGCGGCGAGTCGCAGATTACCACCTAGGTGATAGGTGGGACCTACAATCCGGGGCACCGTAATCGCGGTGACCTAATATAACGAGACAGCCTACGGTCGGGGTTTATGTGATTGCCGCGGGATCGATACCGGGATAAAAGTCATCATGGTTTTCGTATTATTTTATGTTTCTGAGTAATGGAGTCATACCGTAAGTAAAGTTAAGATAAATAATTCTTGATTTTACAATTTATTTAATTTAAGTTGTTAATAAATAAGTGAGACCGGAGATTCCTGCGGCAAATATACATGGGGATATTACATTTATCGTAAGGATATATAGAAAATGAAATGATTAAGAAAGTCCAACAAAAAAGTTGTGAATACGTATGCGATAGAAAAGTAAATGTAGTTCATCGTATTAGTGCGTCTATGTTTGTTTGTCATATCGCGTGTACTTTGCGATCACCAGGCGTCATGCTTTCACTAAACTGACTTGTCGGTCCCGCGCCGCGCCGCGCTCAGCGCACCGCGCGCTCAGCGGCCGGCGGCTTGCGTGCGGGACGCGCTGCGGCTCTCTAAACCAGGCGCGGCCAAGAGACTAGCATGTGTACAAAACGCACAGGGATGTTATGGAGCCCCGTATCCGAATCCGAAATAAAAAAAATATCCGAATATCCGTATCTACTTTATCTGTAATTACTATATCCGTATCCGAAATTCATATCCATAACATCCCTAGTTCTATTTTCTGTGTATCCAAAGATACTATTTTACGTGGCAATTTAACGTCACATTATAAATTGTGTAAATCATTTTCAGCCACGTCCAGTATAGAAAAGTTATTTCATATTCTCATTATTTTCTCTTTTTTCATCAAGTAAGGGCAAGGTAAAATAATATTTACTATCCACTCTGGATACCTAAAATATTATAAATATATTAAGTTCATATCACGGTTCATCTGCTTTCGTTACATTTATAAAATTTGATTTATCAAGGTAATGGTCCCAGAAGGCATCTGAAACAAACCAATGAGTTCCAGATTCGTTTCTTTTTGTATTTAATTAATCCAGCGGATAACTAAATTGATCAAAAATGGAAGACCAACTTTAATGCAAATACAAAATTTCACAATGAAACCTATTTTTGTTTGTTAGTATTCTCATCAAGCGATGCGTGACCGACGTGCCAGTGACGAGCAAGATGAGATAAACTATCTATTAGTTGAATACATTACTACACACTACTTCCGTATAGATATTAAATCAAATTAGAGATTACTTGATGTAATCGCAGATACTAAAGTCGATAAAGATTGTTGGCGTGTATTACGTAACGTCAGCGACATTCTGACATCAAATTTGGACTTCTTGTGCTCCTCACATCTGACCTTTAAATATTATTATTAGTTATTATAATATGCATTCTGTGACTGTTCTTTGTGGCAATTTTAATCAGGTCATCAAAAATAAGTAGGGGGATATTTTGTTGGTCTTGGATTTGGTTATGCGTGAAATTTTCATATCGTTTGACTGGCACGTAGAGCCACGTTATTATGTGACCTATTTGCCTGACTTACACATATGTGACGTAATATCGTTCGACCCTAATTAAGCTATAAATCTCTACTACCGCTAATTGGGACATTTCGTGGCCACGCTTGCTACAGTCGCTTTCTCATCGGACATCGGACAGGATGCTCTCAATGACAACGAAAGAGCCCATTCATAGGGGCGTTTGATGTCGCTGCGAGACTATGAGGGCAGCCAATAACGCTGTCTGTGCTCTTTCCGCTTTGCTACGTCAATTCCGTTCGTAAACGCTCGACGACATTGAAGCTTATGTGGCTAATAGTCAAGTTTAAAATAAACCGACTGATATTATATAAAACAACTTTCTCAAACAATGTTTAACTGAATACATTTATTATAACTAAAATATCATTTAGTTTAATTCATTAACGATATGACGTAGTTAATTAAAAAAAATTGTGTTCAAATAATGTATTTGACTCAATTTTTTACACCGTAAAGAAGCGTTGAAAGCATCGTCGGTTTATAATCTGACTACCGATAGCGATATTATAAGCTGTCGTAAAATTATGAATAAACCTTGTTTGTCCTAGTAGATGATTTAAAAGGAATCTGGTTATAAGTTGCAAATTGTTTTAAGATGATAAAAGAATTAATTTAACATCTGAGCAAACATTACGCCCCCTGTTTACGCCACTTTGATCGTTAACTAAGACTAATTAAAGATCAGAATAGCATCATTAAACATATCCTCATGAGTCGGTACACCTGAACATCAGCGAAGTTTCTCAATATGAGACATTATGTATGAAGGACCGGTGACAATACATTTTGACTTTGTTTTAGTAGGCAATTTAATTACTTCCGAGTCTTCGCTAAAACTCGTCCTAATTAGGACAATTTTGAATGCAAAAAGGACTCGAAAAATGATTTAGAGTTGTTTTTGCATTGTATCATTGCAATAGGCGCTTTACGTAACGGGAACTTTGCGTGTCTTTTTAAAACGAAGATTAATCGAATATTTTTATAAAATAAACCGGCTACTGAATCAACTTGCAGGCGGGCAACGTAAACGTATTTGAAAATTTTTTAATAAAAGATAAAAATAAATCCATCACATTAATAACTAACTTTGTTTAACTAATTTTATATCGATTGAACGAAATATTTCCTCGGTGACTTGTCACTCGGCCACATCATTTCATTCAATCTTTCCACGGTGACTCGTCACTCAGCCACATCATTTCATTCAATCTTTCAACGGTGACTTGTCACTCGGCCACATCGTTTCATTCAACCTTTCCACGGTGACTTGTCACTCGGCCACATGATTTTAACGAGTTAACAATAATAATATTGGATAACAACTTGCATTTTGTTTACTCATACTACTTAAATAATAAACAGACACCAAATAAATTTATTCCTGGAGTTCACATGGCAACTTTTCGTTTCACTTTGAGTACCTAAATGACGCTCCGGTATGTGTCGGTAGAGCTCTCCCGCTCTGGCACACACCCGCGGCCCGGCACGGACTCAGGGCTAGTCGGGCGGAAGTCCTGGCACATCTGTTACAAGTACAGGTCGAAGTGCATCATGATTTAAAACTGTTACACGATAAATGTATATTATGCTTAACCTGACAGCTTTGTTTTCAGTGTAATTATCAAACGTGTGTTCAACATTATTGTCTATACTACCGGCAGCAGAAGTTTACACATTTTTCAGTCGGTATTTCATTGACGTTTGTTCTGAGCACGCACAGCGGTGCGGCCCCGGCTAGTACACGGTGTGCGTGTAGGTGAACGCTTTGATGTGCGCGCGGTCGCAAAGTTAACCTAATTGCTCGGACGTAAGGTTGAGGTTTATGTGTGAGGTCAACGCCTCGCATTCCTCAGCGTACCGCGTCAGGTCCAGTTCGCCGGCCGTGCACTAGTTGGTCATTCATAAACCGATGTTTTATTTGACGATGCGTCGCCTGTTTGTATTGAACTTGTATTGTTTTATGTGCACCGCGCTTGTTTTGCTCCGACTTCAAAAGCAATCGTAACGTAACAACTATTCTTAGTTCGAGAGCGACAGCCATTGTTGTCGACGTCATTGTTTTATTTTTATAAAATATTATCACAACTCATAGTTACGATTAAAATACTGAACCTGAACCTTGGAGAATCTCAGAGACAGGCTTGAAGCACATAAATTAAAGTTATTCATAAAAATTGTTCGTCAATAATTATACATTTTGAAATACATTTCTCGAATGCGCAAATGGAGAAGCTTTTGCGCAGCTTGAGAATTGTGGATAAAAGGATATTACTGGAATGTAAATGTACAAAAATTTGCTTTATTACTACTGAAGGAAATACATATTTGCAATACGAAGGTGTGGTTTATAGTTGAAATAGGAAGCGATTGCATCACTAACTGTGCAGTTATGTTGAACCGCCGCCGAGCGCGGTGACTGAACGAAACATTCACCAAGTCGCGATCTGCATGTTTATCGCATCGGCGGCGGAAGGTGCGCTGCGGCTGCGGGCTGCGGGCTGCGGGCTGCGAGCCTTGGCCTATTAACTATTACTACAATCGGCACAAAAACACAAAAAAACTTATACTAGATAAGAGTATGCAAAAATAGTTCTCTGCGTCGAGTTATACTGTAGAAGAAGTAGTCAGAAATAGTTGTAGACGACATCAATTTCTCGACCGAGCATTGCGCTCACAATGTATGGCGATGATTCGCGAAGATAAATCTGTTGTGAGGGCGGGCTTGTTTATGGAGCTGGGCCGTGGCCTTGACCTGCGCGCGATGCGGGCGCGGCCGCTCCTGATGACTACATAAACCTGCGAACATCGAGGGGATACAATAACCACAAGACTTTTATTGGTTATTTAAAAAACACACACACTCACTCACTCTCCGGAGAAGATAGAATGACAACTTACTCTTGAAAATCGGTTTAGTTTATCTACAGGAGGTTACAATGGAACGGACATCCTCCTTTCAGTCATCGAATGGGACAAAATATTTGATCATATTACAACTTTATGATGATTTATTTTTAGGTTATGACGTCATTTGTGATGAAAAGTAAAAGTATTTTAAAAGAAAAAGTATTTTAACACAAAATACTTTTTCTTTTGAAATCTATAGCAGACCCCCGACGTGAATCCGGGAGGCGTAACGAAATGTTTTAAAAAAACAAGGAAATGTTCACTGTGATTAATGTTTTAAAGCACTATTTGCAGTGGAATAATTTATTTTCCTTCAATCAATAAACACGTCGACGTGTTCAGTTTGTGGAAATTTCACAGGTGTAAGTGAAGTGGACGCGTGTCACATACATTACAAAGTTGCCTGTTCAACAAAGTCTAACATCGCCTGCGGACAGCGGCCTCGTGGAATGTCTTAAAAGGCAGTGTAAACAGTGTAAAGAGCACTTTTTATTTATAACAGATTTAAGGAATAGTTACACAATCAAATATTGAAATTTAAACAACTCAACAAGTATTTAAAATAAACAGTTATTGAAGTGAAACTTCTATATAGACTGGGGCGGAGGTCATGAAAACCGTTACGGCCGCGTGGAGGGAGGTTTTATTATGGTTGTTAATTCGTAGCTCCGCTCCTGATTTTGATGTTTTTTTTTATTGAACAAGCACTACCGCTTGTCATGTGCTCACATTTTTATTATTATTAGTAGTTTCTTTTCTTTTCACACGCATCATCTACATTATAAAATAGTACATGCCAATACGTATGTATATAAAAATGTACTTCTATATAAGGTTTTTATTAACTACGTCTAGTAAGTACAAACAATAATTTGAAAACATTGAATGTGTTTAAATATGTACTTAATAAATTATTAAAAGATTAAACAAACAATTTTTTGTTAACATTTATTGATTTAAATTTAATTACTTCAAAATAACACGTTTTTAAGTTTATTGATGACACCAAAAAAGGTTCGCGTAGTTGTGCAAAATGCGTCATGTCGTCTTCTGGGAACCGGCGCAGTTGCACAATGCGGCGGCTGCGGCACAAGCGGGCAGAAAATACGTGGCCTTGCACACCGGCGCGTGCGCAACCTGCCCTCACCAGATATTTTGGATAACAAGGAAAAGGCGTTGTTTGAGACGTCACTTTCTTGTATATGTATGTCATTTCTTTTTAAAATACGTTCAGTCGCACACAGAGCAGACAGACTGACGTCCACTGCTAGGTATAGGCCTCTTCAAGAAGGGAACAAGAGGCAAGGAGTCCGGCTTAGAACTTGTATCGGCTAAGACAAACCAACTTTCAAGTAGAGTAACTAGTAAATGTAGTAATGAAGTAGAAGTAACTAGTAAATATACTCGTTTTACACAGCTTCCCATTTATCTTAGCTTTCTATCGTTCATCATGTAGTTTCTTATTGCACGTTTAATTCTGGCCTCACAACATGTGCGAAATCGTCACACAATATTATAAAACTTTCTCTTTGATATTTTTAGAGAGTTTAAAATTAAGTACATACACAATTCTATGATTAAAGTCTACTAGTTGAATTGTAAAATTGTATTTTTTTTAAATTATGTATGTATGCTTCGTATCACAATGGTATCACAATGGTATATCCTCATCTAAATTTAGACAGATACGCAGTTCCATCATAGTTGTACGTCAGAGGCGCGCCCGCTACATGCCGCCCGCCCTGAGTTACGCGCCCGCCGCCCGCCGCCCGCCCTGAGAGTTACGCGCCCTGGCCACGCGAGCCCACTCCCCGCAGCCTTTTAGTGGATACTAATTAGAAGCTGGCCGATACCACGTTAATTGTGTCATGTCACCTTTCCCTGACCTGATGTCGCACTCGAACCACTCGCCTACATATAGCCGACTCACAACAAAAAAAAAATATTGATATTAAAATTTTACTACCAACGAAAAAACTTCAAATTCGTTTACAATACACTTGATGGCAGGTAAATTATAAATCAATACTGTTTAACAGTTATTATCGGACAACCTTGTTGTCCGTCAGCTCCTGCAGCACATTAAAGTCTTATTTATTTCTGTGAAGATTTAGCGATTTGAAGAGGTTCTAACGAATTTTGCGGCACGATCAGACGCTCTTGACCGCATTTACTATTAAGTTTCGTAAGTGCCAGCATTTAATACCATTTAATACCTTCGCACCGACCGCCGTGTCGGTCGCCGGTCGCCGGTCGCCGGCACCGCCAAACACAATGCTAAGCCCGCGGTATTAAGATCTATGTCTATTAATGCATGTTACGTCATGTTATTAAATATTTATAAACCAATTTCAACGTAATTTAGAAAAACTATAGTTACTACAATTTTATTTAACGATCGTGACTAACCCGACCTTTGGTTTGAATACATTTTAAACGATCAACGATTTAACGTTTCTTATCTGAAGACTAGGTAACGTAGCTTCAATATATAACTCAACAGGCATATGGAAATGTTTTCCTCGTGCATTATTTTCCCCTTGAGCCAGACACAATCTGTTACAGCTAAAGGTCAAGGGTAAGGTGTCGTAGAAGTCACTCTAAAGTGAAAGTATACGTCGGTCATCAGTGACGTGCGTGTAAATCTTCACTTAAAATACATACTACGATAGGGTACGCTGTTTTCATTATTTGATAACGGATCTGAAGCAAGGAAATTGATCGGAGGGAAGGGTTGCAGGTTGTCGGAAGCAGCGCCGCGGAGCAGGAAGCGGCCGTCCACCAGCCCGCTCACAACTGATTGACTCCTCGCCGGGTTATTGACGAACGCATACGATGTTTGAGTCACGATACCATCTAACTTATTGCGTATTATAACGATACAACTATACATCAATACAGATTTAAGTTGTAGTTGATATCACCGGCAAGTGATACCATCGTAAGAGTGCAGTGTTAGCCAAAAGTTTAAATAATATATATTTTAGATAGCATCGCATTTATATTATTGTTGTAAACTATAAAATGGAAATAATTATTAACACATACTGCTTGCCGTCGCAGTGACAAAACAACACACCACAACAGCGTGTCACTTCCCACTTCAATAATTAAAAGCTCAGAGTTCAGTTCGCTACAGCAACCGCACATCGTACAAGTTCGAGGATAAGCTCGACACTTTGCACATCTTAGCAATCCGACTTTTTTTCAAAGTAGGTAGAATGCAGCAAACGATCAAGCGATTCATCTGATGCTAGTCTACCGCTACCTAGCGACATCGGCAACGGTCACAGGAGTTATGTGTGTGCTAGGCGGGGAGGGGACATGCATTACGTTTCTCATGATCCGTTAACTACGCTTGTCTGTGAGGTGGTCAGGGCACTCGTGCAGTAGCCGGTGCCGGTGAGCCTCGGCCACTGATAATTATGCTACATATCTGATGTTACATTTCAATTTTCATCGCATGACCTCGCGACATTTATAGCACTAATGTATGCCAACACAAGCCACTCATACTGTGCACATTGCCATGTAATTCTATGTCATTACTTGTCATTATAGAACTTTAGTTTTTTTATACAAATTAAACATAATTTACTATTTGTATGTCAACATGACATGTACGCAGTATGTGTGTGATTGTGTGGAGCTAACGGCCGGCTGTGACATTCGAGAGGGCATGCGGCTCGGAGGGGGATTCAAATATATTTATTTCGTTGATAATAAATAAAGTCACATGCCGTATCTAAATCAAGGTGATGTATTATTACCTTTTCGATGTTTTTTTTTTAAAACCTATTGCCATTATTTCCTAGTGATACATCTCCGTCCTTTTCGTTTTATTTCTTGTCTTGTGAGGTCTCCGGCAGCGCTACTGTTAAAACATTTCTGACTGTATTTATTTGATTATCGAATGATACTTTAATCAACATCGGAAGAAAAATAGACACAACATAAAAAAATACACAGTAATATTACCTTAATAGCTCTGAGCGGGACGACTGAAGTTCAACTAAATAGGTCAAGGCGATGCCGCGCTACGTCACAACTACACCGGTGACGTCGGAGCAGGACACGCGCGAACTCTGGCGGCGACAGGAGTTCTCGAGCATAACTATTTGTTTTAATTGTGACAAAGGAACGACAAACTAGAATGATATTATGTTTCTAAGTTATTGTGTATGTTTGTGTTAATGGTGTTATTAGCGTCAATACGAAACTAGAAGTTTTTGAAACATTTTAGGAGAAAATATCATCATTAAAATTTGCCAACATTGAGTTAAATGCTAAGTAAAGTAATGTTTGTCGACCTACATACAGACGCACAATATTTTTTTATAATGACTATGTAGATGCATTGCAATATCATCGGGATTTATTTAATGTAAGAAATTATTGACAACGACCGAGGTTCAAATAACTTGAAGTTATTTATGTACTGAGCAATATAAACTATTGTATATAGTCTAATTACTTATATGACTACTGTTTATATTTTAAAGGTTTAAATTTGCGTCATATTATTCATGTAAACATGCAATAAAACCTGATATAGCCGCGCCAAAGTGTCTGTATTGCGCATGCACAGTTTACGACCACTCACCGGGCAGCTGGTGCCGCGGTGAAGTTCTCATACAATGTTATTCTTTCGGTCAAAGTGATGGTGAAAGTGGTAATTGGTCATTATACATAGTGCCGGCCATTTTAAATAATGACCAAAATGAGAGGGCAGTTTGATAATAACTATTAAAATAATATACAAATGTTAAATAACGGCCATGTTGTGCGTCAGGAGTGAGGGAATTCGAAAAAGTAATAATCTTACATTACTTTTCACAATTAAGAAATCCTTGAGAAAACATTTAAAAGGACACATTTAATTAAAGCGTACATTCTTCTTAATTAGCCAGGCGATAAGATAAATACTTTGGCGTTTACTGGAAGCAGGTCGTCGGCGATAAAGACAAGCATTTTTTCTTTTGCTAACGACGAAATGTAATAATGTTAAATCGATTTTTCACTGCTAGTGACATTCACGATGCTCGATGCGGTCGGTGACTGCAGTGGTTACCGTGAGTTTCCACTGGAGTAAAATCATGTCAAAGGTAAGCGTCAACTTTGACATGATTTTACCTGCATTGGGCTTGCAGGTTGTGTCAGAGACAAAACGCAGATATCTGGTCTGATTTTAAGACCGTCAGCCAGTTTAAGGCGTGTCCAGCGTGTAATTTCAACAGTGGTGACCTCGAGTGCGAACATTATCGCGTCACTCGGCATTCAGCTCACGTTGCGGAAGAACATTCTCCTTGAAGTTGCGCCGCGCCGTTCAAAAGCTTCGACACAAAAAATATCAATACATTTTATCGTTCTATTTTACTAATCCTAGGCAAGCGACGGAACGGATACTTTGCGACATGACGCTGCGAGCGATGCGTAATTTGTGACAGATTATGGCGGCAACGTAGGCCACAAATAATATACATT
>JWHW01030093.1:40713-50815 GCA_000931545.1 Papilio glaucus | reverse complement strand
CATGCACGTAGGTAAATACGACGTGTTCAGCACTGACAAGCACTTACAAAGCTCCTTCCATTAATTCCATCGTTTGTTCGACATCACGTAACGCATCGTGAGACCATTCTCTCCACGTCAGTGAAGCAATTTGGACGCGTGAATAAGCATGTCGCTAAGGGCCCCACTCAAACGGAGCCTCTGGGAGTGGCACGGCAACCCCGGCACTGCTCCGCTTTCCCACTGATAAGGAACTCACTCCACGTGAATTACGTTATTGTCACACCAAAAAAACTATTCAAACCATACGCTTACGCGTCACAGTAAATGTGCGCCTAGTTATTGATTAACTCTTAGGCAGAGAAAGATGGTAACCGACGTCCTTAGGCTAATTGTGAAGGCAACTCACGAGCACGGTACGCGTGCGCTCCTGGTAGCCCACGCCGCACGACACGCTGCAGCGGCTCCACTCGCTCCACGCACTCATCTGGCACTCGCCAGCCGCCGGCACCGGCAGACCTGCAGGCCGGGCTCGGGGTATTAACACTAAATTATCTTATTCCATTCTTATATCTGGATTATACAAAGGATGGTTAGCAGGTATACCATAAAAAAATTAAAAGTACGCGCTGACCCCCGTCACTCAGTAAGGTAGGTGAGATCACGGAGCGATCCTGGCACACCTCTCTCGCCTCTCCTACAATACATCTACGCATACAACCTCGTCGGTTACGGGCACTCCTTATACCCCTTCTTTAGTATGTTACTCGATTCGATCGATTTATATAGTTTTAGATACAGCTCGTTATATTAACTAGCAGACATCAAACTAGACTGGATCATCCTAAACTTGTAGATGTGCTATATTTTTACTTTACGTCTTGCTTCTGTTGGAAGTCACTGTTCGAAAGTTAATCACAAAAATGATAATTTCCAATAGTAAAATGATTACCATTCAATCCAGGCGGAAGCGGCACAATGGAGGCGATTCTGAGGCCGGGGTAGTTGGTGCTAGCGGCGGGCGCCGGAGCGCTCCCCGCGGGCCCCGCGCCCGTGGGACCAGCGCCACCTGGCGGATCATACACATATTAACTAAATTAAAGTTTTAATTCGAAGACAATTTTACGATGACGACTTATGATCATATTTTACTCAATATGTTAATAACCCGTTTAGTAACTTCAATAAAATAGGATACGATCAACCTCTCGTTAGTTATAAACAATTACATTGTACACATACTTATAATAAGAATTAATTTAACTAAAAACACAAGCTGCTGTTGGACCGCGGCGGCACAAAATGAGTTATCATACATTTAAGATGGTTATAGTGTTTAAATTTAAACGAAAAAAATATGAAAAAATTACTCAATTATACATAACTTTCCTTTATAAAATATGTACCGTCGGACTTTTGATGACCCAGTCCTCAAAAATATACTGATTACCCGACTTTGGGGCCCTAAACACTATAGCGCATATAAGCATTGGGAGATGAGACTAGACCTCCTCGACCACTGGATACGACCTAGTTTGACATTCATCGCCATGCTTTACCCTTACAGGAGCTGATTCATAAGGATTCGATCTACAGAGCAAAAAGGAGGCTTAGATAAGAAGTCAAGTAAAGCCACATCGAAAGCCTCAATGACACTGACACTGACAGGTTAAGAAGCTCGCAGCGTTAAGAACAGATTAACCTCGCTTTGGGATTATCTACGGCTCGTTAAATAGCCGTCCGCGTGTTGTCAGTGGCGGTTAGTTTGTTAGGAACAGCGGAGATTAGGTAGCACCTGGTTCACGTGTACGTGCATCTGCAGTTTATTTAGTGTTGAAGTAGGAGTGGAAAGAATATAAGTTATAAAGTAAATAAATGAATGTGTATTTATCCCGCGCACAATGGTGTACATAATGATGTACAAATTTACATATAATATTTATTATAAACAAGCTGTGCCCCGCGGTTTCACCCGCCCTGCTATTTTACTTACGTGTGCTATGAAAATCTCAATGCAATCTAGGTGATGCTTGCTAAATCTCCGAAACTGTCCTGTTTTGAACTTTATATAAACTTTCAATCATAATTTTAAAGATATATAATTAACTAAAATTTTAACCTATTCAACTGAACAGCTGTTTTATAGCATTTTTATCGAACAAATGTTCCTTACATTGATATAACTTTTTTATTTATGAACCGATTGAGATAAAAACAAGCACTAAATGTTAAGTGAAGCTTACCACAATACATTAGTGAAAACCGCACCCAAACGGTTAAGCCGTTCCTGAGATTAGCGCGCACAGCACAGGCAAACAGACAAAAATTCATCATCATTGTTTTGGGTTTTATTGCGTTTATGAAGACCCAATAATAGTTTTTCTCAAATATCTTCCATGTACAGACAGCGATCAGTTACAATTTTATTATGTGTATCAAGACTTTCTTATTTCATATAAATCAAAAAATAAGAGCCGTGTATGTACTAAAACAGATATATTTGACACCGGCCAGCGCCTGGCAGCGCCTGGCAGCCTGCCAGCGGACATGATTGATTGCCAATTAACTAGTTTGTTCCGCCGGCTCCTGATCATTTACCGTTCCGCTGTCGGGCACGTGGCGCTGTGTAAATTATTACAATGTAATATACGGTTTGCAAAAACCATAAGTCATGCAACGATAATAATACTTTCGTGGTAATTCATATATGTGTCGCTCGCGGGGTTTTTAATACTTTAGATGAAGTTTAGAAACATACGGGTAAGTATGAGTAAGTTTTCAATACAATGCAATAAACATATAGCTAAGTGTTCAGTAACATTGAACTCCTGTGTACCAGCACAGCAATTGTTTCTTCCCCAGATTAAAAGGATAATTTAAGCAAGAGAAAAAACTAACGAAATATTGGTACTGCCTCCGCGCATGTCACAGACTGGTTGAGGATATGTCACAGACTGATGTCGATCTTCGTCAGTTTTTAATCGGACTAGGCACGTTATGTCAAAAAATTGTGAACGGAACGAACGCAACAAACTTCCTTTTTCCATCTTAAGATATATTTTCATATTTAACTTTAATTGTTTTCAATTCAATCTAAACTTTAACGTAGTAAAGCTAGCAAAATTAGTTCACATTTTAACGACAGAATTCGGCAGTTTATAATATTCCTAGTCCAATTATGCACTGACAAATTAGGTGGTCACAATCGATAGGTGACTCGACATGGATTTGGAGAACACCTGACGAGTTTTGACATTTAAGGGTTCCACTTGATCTATGGAGCAGAGAATATGGAGCTCATGCGCTGTGTTCTCTTAGTTATCCAGCATTGCCGTACTGCGGGTGTTTTCGTTTTCACTTTCTCTGGAATTAGAGTGAGCATTGTTCACAATTCACATAACTAAGCACAGCGTGCGTGAGCGCGGGGCGGGCGCTCCGGCGACTCCGGCTGCACTGGCAGTGCCGGTCAGTGCGCGCAGCCGCTACACACGTCGTCGTCCACACGGTGTTACTAGGACATTCTTTTGTCACACATCGAAGGCTCCCGCTAACTCCGATGTGGTTACCGATGGATCCGCTTTAAGGATCTCTTTTAATTCTTCATTGTTAACTAGAGTCTCCGGCCGTACACGGGGCTTGTTCTGTATCGCATTATGGTTTAGGTGACGCAAACCGTACCCGAAATAATAAGCGTGGTTATATTTATTGATATTGTTTTATGTCAATAACATGCCCTAATACTCTCAGTCAGGCTTCATGTTCAGGCTGCCTGGCTGTCGGCTGGTCAGAGTCAGAGACTCACTCTTCATGTTCAAGCATGATTTAATCAATATTAAGCTTGCGCTAAGAAACAATAGTCGAATAGAGTAGTTTGAGAGTTCGTACCTTAAACCATTAGGCTAGTAGGCGCTTCAATTTAATTTATCCTATAGCACGAGGGGACAAGAAACACAATGAAGAGACAAGACGTACCGAGCAGCACCTTGCAGGTGTTCATGCAGTCCTCCTGGGTAAGGAAGTTATTCTGGCTGCCGCGACAGCCGCCGTAGTTGAAGGGCACGCACATGCCCTTCATCGCCACGAACGCCCAGCGCTGGTACAGCCCGCGGCACGGCCCTTGCTCCGGAGCCTCCATGCAGATGCCTGCGCGCACGCACAGCGAACAAATATAAAGGATCATTTTACAAATATAAAGGAGCACATTATACTCATGGATAATTTTCGGTATAATTAATTTAATGGGTTTTTCAAAATGTTAGCTCTGATAACCTGTTTCGTGGAAATCAACAACATACTTAAAATGAGCAAATGGTTATTTCAAAATGTCTAACTGTTTTATTCGCACATATTCCACAACATTAGCGCTGCCTATCTATCATATATGCTACAAGGATTGGTCGGTGGTTACCCTCATCTAGTGCACTCGTGAATATCATAAAGTAACAAAGACACTTACGCTTAGCGGTCATCATGTCGATGGTGCAGTCTTCGCGCTCCTGGCAGGGGCGCTGCTGCAGAAGCTCGACCCTGGCGGAGCAGTCCTGCTGACGCTCGGCGGGCACCAGCAGCAGGCGAGTGCGGAAGCGGACGCCGCGCCCGCACGACGCCGAGCACGGCGACCAGCCCGCCCACTCGGTGGTGGGGCACGCGGGGTCCGACACGGCGCTCTCCACCTCCGTGCACTGCGGCTCCATGCACTTGCGGTTCTCCTCTACAACGACAAATAATTTTTAAAATTAATCAGCTGCGAGGACACCATGACTAAAGCTAGAGATACTATAAGAATATTCAATATCATTTTCGTTATCGACACGTGCTTTAAGGATGTTTAATCGACGGTTGGATGTAAGCCTCCCCCAGGGATCGCTCCCTTGCCACCCTTGTCCTTGGACTTCCGCAACCTAAACCATATCTTCGAGCCATCCACCTTCGCAGATCGTTTCTTTCATTCCAACGTGCTGCTTAAAATATGCATTTTAATTAAAATAATTTCAAATGTGTAAGAAATCGCGGAATCTTTTGGATATCTGTATTTCAACTGAAATTAAAAAGTGATATAAATTTGATCTCTGCCAACCCTCTGGGTTACGGGCGTGAGCGTATATTTTTATTTATTTATAAATTTGACTATAAATCTATCTTTTTGTAATTAAAAAAAACCTTCACACTGGGTCAGATTTTGTTTGTCTATAATTAAAATTAAAAAAGTTCGTACCTATGGACACCAGCGGGCACTTCTTGAAGCCCATGTGGTCGAGGAAAGTCCTGCGGCGGGTGCTGATGCCGATGCCGCAGGTCACCGAGCACTCGCTCCAGGGCCCCCACTCCGTGGTGCGGCACACGCCCCCCAGCTCCACCACGGGCGCCGCGTTCGACTCCTCCTCCTCCTCCGCCACAGCGCCGCTCTCCCTGCTCAATTTAATTGACGCCCAACAATAACTTAACTTACTTAAATATTGTCAAAACAGCTTCGTTTTTTCTTTCGTCAGAAGGGTTGAGATCTGAGAAATGTTTTGATTTTAGTGTGTCTGTAAATGACTTACGGGCACTCCGCTACTGGGGCGACGCACATCTCCTTGGAGACGAGCTGGCGGTCGCAGGAGAACATGGCGGCCTTCTGCGGCATGCGGTATTCGCGCGTGCGCATGCGCAGCCCCTTGCCGCACGACACCGAGCACGCCGACCACGCGCTCCACTCCGTCACGCCGCACTCCGCTGCACATCAACACTAAATGAGAAGATCCCTTTCTCCCGATTCTAGTAGCTCATTCATCGATCTTATAACCCTATAGGGACAGAGTTCCTTAGTGTCTCGCTATCACATGCATAGAATCTTAATTATTAACCCGAATTAATAATCTTAATTATTAACCCGAAAAAGATTTGTTACATCTCTAGCACTTCCCAAATGATGCACAGGTCTTTATGTAATTTTTATATAATAACATAAATTTTAATATTTATGCAATGTTTTAAACTCTGAAGATTATATACGAACAATACGTTTTCAATGAAAAACAAATGTAACCCTGATTATTTGAATCAGTTTTATTCAATGTTTTCGTGCTTACGGCGATTGGCCGACTGCGTGTTCTCCGCCTCCTCCACCACCATGGACTGCAGCGTCTCCTCGTCGCAGGCGCGGGGGATGAGCTTGTCGCGGGTGAGGTACAGCCGCGCCATGGGCTGCATCTCCTTGAGAGCCGGGTTGTAGAAGGGCGCCCGCGGGTCCTCCGGGTACATGGTGGTGATGCGGTACATCTTCTCGCGGGGAATCGTTTCAGAGTTTGCCGACTGAGGGAAATAACAAACGTAATGAAAAAGTTTTTCATCTTTATTGCTGCCTGCCTAAAATTTCCTCTACATTCTACTTGTGCACGCCTACTGCTAGTCAGCGAACGCGTATGCGTATCCGTATGGTTTTAGAGTAAGAAAGTGGGGAGTTCAACTACTTGTGCTTGATTTGCGGTTCTCAGACTTAGGTCACGGGCGGAAGCGTTTTTAATATTTATTTGCGAAGGCGGTACATAAGGTAAACCCTAATGGTCTACGATACATCTGACTTTGAGTATCAGACAATATATAAAACTAAGACTTTTTAAACTATTTTAGACACTAACTAAAATAATATTATACTTATATAAAAATGAAACATAAATAAAAGCGCGGGACAATCTAAACAAAAAAGCAGGTTCGTCACCATGTAGGAGATGCCGTTGTCGGTGCCCGCGTCATAAGGGTACAAGTCGATAGTCTTGGACTCCACCCAGCTGCAATCCTTGTTGCACAGCTCCAGGCCGCTCACGCCCACCACCCAGTCGGGGGACGGTCCTGTATGTCACACAGAAACAATACTTAATGCCCTTTTCACCAAAGTCCATTTAAATTAACCATATTTGTTGATACGACATGTATTCGAAAAAAAATTCGTTTATTGAGCGTGCAGCAAATTATTGTAAGGAGTTGCCGGTTAGTGTGTCCGTCTGTTTATGACGTTGACGGTTTAACAGAACGGTGGCGACTGTTTTGGTAGCTTATACTAAACTGCTGCGTGATCATCTTTGGACCGCATCTTTGGATCACTTAACGCCAGGTGGGATTGCGGTCAAGCTGCTTTGTTCATAACAAGGTTTTTTCTTTTTTTTTTGTTTACAAGCTGTGAACAATATTAAGTCTTGGCTGCCTACCGAACATAGAGGCTAGGGAGACGTAGTGTCGCTTCCTGTCGACAGTGAAGACGGTGGAGGTGTTGGAGTTGACCTTGGGGTGCCACAGGCCCTGCGCTTTGACCACGGAGCGCAACAGCCGGCCCTGCTGTCGCAGCTCGCGCTCCAGCAGCCCCACCGAGCCCCACTCCGCCAGGGACCTAAGCACAAATGTCACGTAGGTCGAAATGTTCTGTGTGCCTAGAAATTGCTACCCACGTACACGTAGTCATTGCAAAGCGATTACAAATAGCAGAGTGCCTGTGCTCTATGCTTGATAATGAATTTTAAATTGTCAAGAAATATTAAAATAATGACTGGTGGTATTTATAACCAGATCCTACATTTGGAAGTAAATGTGTTTGTGTCAGATTTGACGGCAGTTATCTGAGTTTAATGATCCTTGTTTATTACAATAACATAGAGGGTATAGTTTAGCATTCGTCATGATTGTTATTTGGGGATATGTAAATCACATTTGAGAACAAGTATAAGTAATGGAGCTTTGTGAATAATTTAACGACGAAGTAGAAGCAATAAAAATATGAAGAGAACCTGAATCCATCGGAGGCGATCTGACCCTCCCCCCAGAAGGAGAAGTTCTTGGGGTGCGTGGCGCCGATGATGTCGGAGAAGTGCGTCAGCCACATGGCCTGCACGGGGAAGTCCTTGGGGTGCGTCTGCGGAGACCACAGGCCTTCGAACACCATCTATGGTTTCATCGATAATTGTAATAATTATTAAAGATTTCTTTAACTTACTCTTACAGCAGTAATATCAAAATAAAGCAATATTTTTTAAACATTCGGTTTATCCGAAAACGTAACTTGCAACTTGCATGTAGCACTGCCAACAAATAATTAAGTCGTTACGTACTTAAACTGACTTGAAATATACCAAATCAGTTTGACCTTTCGCTGTAATGTTTTCTAACTTAGATACCAGTTTAGTCAATGTAAGACAGCAGCGAGCCTTAGGTACCTTGTATTTGGCGTCGTCGCAGGCGCAGCAGTCGGGCGCGGACAGCGTCGTGTCCTCGCACACCCGCCGCACCAGCTGCCCGTCCTGCGCGAACCACCGGCTGGCGTTCTCGTACACCAGGGCCCTACGCATCAAAATTATCCACGTATAGCTCTCAATCTATCGATGCCGGCATGATCAACTGTAGATTCCGTCAATAGAGTTCCACTGCTGGACATGAGCCTCCCAATCATAATGCTTTGCCCTCCTGATCCAAGGTTTCCCACTAGATCACGGCTTCAACTTAGACAACTTAGGGGCAACCCTACGGTCCCTTTGCTCCAGCGGTCATCGATTCAACGTAATTAACACACGAAAAAAATAAAAAATGATTTACTTTATGAGCACGCAACCGGAGCCGGCTTCCGGCGCCTTCCACATGACCTGGACCTCGGTCTTGGGTAGGTCGTCGGCTGCCACCACGGAGTTGACGCACTCCTCGTCGAATTTGGTGAGCGTGTCGGCAAACAGCTGGAACTGGCCCTGCTTGCTCAGCGCGCGGGGGGTGGCGGGGTCCAGCGGCTCCACCACCAGCTGGAAATACGTGAACTGCTGCACCACGTCGTGCGTGCGCGACCCTACCAACGTCACTGCGAACATAAAATAAATAAGTTAGCACTGAAATTCTATATTTCCGTTTGTCACGATTCTGGCACACCTCTTCCGCTTCTTCTACATTCATACATCTTTGAGCTCGTCAATACTACTATTTTAACCGCCTTACTTTAGTATTACACAAACGTGGTCAGCTTTGATATAATAATAAATAAATAAGCCTTTTTCTAGAAAGTTCCCCACTGCAGAGGTACAGGCCTCCTCTCCGAGAGAGTCTGTCTCTTTTTAATCAGTGACATCTGTTCTATATTTATGCTTCCATAATTATCTGTGCAGACTGCAGACTGCAGACTGCCGACTGGGAGCATACCAAACAAGAACTATATTAAAATGTGCCAGTAGCCTTCACAGGCAAGAAGTAGTGCTAACGCGAAAAAATATGGAAGTACACAACGTAGACATTGAGTATCATGATGGTTATTGCAGAAACCTCGTTAACATTTACTATTGATAATTAATTTTAGTTCCAATGCTTAACTTGCATATAAACCAGTAGCTTTTTTATTTAAACATATCGTTTATAAGCTGGGACGATATCGTAGTTTTAATGCATACACAAAGTGTAATAAACTAAAAAAGTATTTATTGGGACACATAAACCATTGTGTTAATTTTTGTGAAGCTGGCGACCGCCGCGGCGGTTATCGTTTCGCGGTAGCTGACAATGAACGCATTATCAACGCAGATAATAAACACAGAGACGTATTCATTGAAGTAAATCTGTTAGATGATTTATACGCCTTTTAGTTATATCAAGCTATTAAAAATATTATGTTATCATCGAATATGTCTAAGTTACTTAAGTTTTTGCTTAAGTAAGTAATCAGTTAGATATTACTTTTTTGATTTATCACGTAAATATAATATCAAATTCTAGAAACTAAATCGATTTGAATGACCTGTTTTCATTTTTAGCACAGCATTTATTTCGATGTGTTCTAAATATTTAAACCGTGCGGCGTGTGCACATGTTATCATATGTTACACTGCGCCGCGCTGTACAATGATAAACAATATTACAAATTTACGATTTACAATAGATATCACTTCAAAATATAAAATGAATAATTCAATAAAAAATCACGCTTTGATTCCGCTTTTTTAAAGATCTGAGTACAGCGAGGTAGGCAGTGGCCTCGCTTTACTTATTCGCTCGTCGGTTATAGGCATTCTTAATACTTGCCCTTCTTTAATTATAATTATACCCTCGTATATTGACCTAAACCTTACCGACGTATCCCTTGCCGGGAGCATAGGTCTCCGTGTCGTCGCTGAGCAGCAGG
>JWHW01030093.1:11490-28831 GCA_000931545.1 Papilio glaucus | reverse complement strand
GGAGGCGGCAGGCGTTCCTCGTTAGCCCCGACTCCCCTGTCCCCGGCATCGTGCCCGCGACGTCAATGAGACCGAGAGGGGTGGGAGGGGCGCGATGGCTATTCAACTCGCGCACTAATAACTCTCCATTGAATTGAGATAAATTCTCAGCACAGAACTTGGAAATTTTCTTCCAAATGCGTTTTATAAGTATTTTCTATGAATACGTTACTCCAATATCCATATATTATTGTTATATATTAAGTTATTAATTATCACCGTTCACGACTTACGTTCAAGCCAGTTGTTGACTAACAAAGTATACTTTAAGTCAAGTTCATTATATGTAACAAATCTAATTAAAGGATTTCTGTTCAAACATTAACCAAATGAAATTCTCACTACAGATGAACATGTTTCGTACGAGCTATCCTAGTCAAACGTACACAACAAAACACATCAATTAAAATCTAAATTCATTCAAGCGTATCAACTAAAAAAACTTCCTGTCAAGTTTTTGTCTCAAGTTCGTAGTTATAGAATAATCGCGGCAGAACGAGCGGCGTGGCCATGATCAGGCGGTGAGCGAGGCGCGTGCGCAGTTATGAGGTAAAGTTGCGCGTCACGCCCGCAAGCCTCGCAGGCATGTTCATTGTATTTACTAACGTTTACACTCTTCACCGCATCCATACACACTGATGGAACGGGCTTATCGAATTACCAACCAATGCACTATATCTAAACAAATATCGCGCGCGCATGCGCAGCCACAGGTTTGCAAGTTAAATCTGTTTCCACGCTCCGCCCGGGTCAAGGCAACGCGGATAGTATATCAACTTTATTTATTTCCTTATTTACTATAAAACGATGGGAATATCCTCGATTTACACAACCTCCGTTGAAACACATTATAAAATTCTAGAATAGTTGTTCACATTTATATGTTGTTTCCCATAGATACTAAATGTGTCGAAAATAATCGAGAGGGCGCTGCGAGACGGGAAAAGGTCACGTTCGTAAGTATTTTGTATGAAATAAGCAAGTCTACATACGCTTAGTTATCGCATCGTGCTCAAGTTTTATGTGTGATTTTTGTGAGAAAAATGTTAACAAAATGTAAATTTTCCACATAAAAATAGTTAATGAGAAACGAGTTTCGAATCGACAGGACAGAACCGTGATTTTATATATGAATTATAAAAAATATTATTATTATATTGTGGTGATTTCAAAGTTGAAAATAAACGCGATTAGTTCGACCTAAGCTCGGTTTACGCGTTTAACGGAGTTTTAGAGTTCCAAACTGCATTTCATCAACAAACTAAACGCAGTTGTGTTCTAACTGAGTTTAAATTCATGTAAACGCGTTTTCGATTTGACAGCTACATATGAGACAGTTTTGACGTTGACAAACTGTATAACATGACATGTGCACTTAGATTGAAGGCGATGTTTACGCTTCACGTTACTAGACTTCGTATTAGTAAACGCGATCAAATTGTTGCGGGTGAAATCCGTTTATCGAAAACCAAGATTATAATCGAACCGCACCGAAACCGAAAGTGAAATCACCGCTTAAAGTTTCCACAAATTAGGTAGGTAATAATAATAACTAAAGAAAGCAAATGAACGTGCACAAAGAAGAATATCTAAATATAAATTAATTAACATATTACAATCGCAGTATACATTAACCACAATTACTGAACTCTAACCACATACCGTTGTTGTTATTGAATAATACGGAAAATGACGGGCGTTGTGTTAATGGAGTAATATGTTCGTACAGTACCGATAGGGCACAACCACGACCCATGCTGAGCGTTATCCTATTCCTTTGTTAGTAATTTAACTTTAACTTGTAATGTTGTGTAACAATTTAACAATGTTGCGTCACAAGTTTCCACATATTTAACAGTGGTAGAGCCCGCAACAACAACATCCGTTGCACACATCAAGCGTGAATTAGAAGTATGCTTCTTCGTTTCGTTTGATGAATGAAGCACCGGAGGCCCAATTTTAGTCCTACTCCCTTTCCCAACCTTTTTTAATACGAAGAGGATAGGAAAAGGAAGAGGATGAGACGGAGAGGGGGTCGATAAGGAAAAATCTTTTTCCTGTCTACCCCTCCTTTGTCTATTAAAGGTAGGCGACGCATTTACTTCTTGCGGATATCTATGGGTGGCGGTCACGAGTTGATTTAATACATTTACTTGAAGTGTTGTCATACGCTATTTAATAAACTTTCGTAAATCATAATATAGCAGTTATTAAAAGATAAATCTCTCGTTTGAGTTGATGTGAGGTGACCAGCGAATTAAAACAACACATCCGCTAGGCTGGCACGGTATTGAAGTACTTAAGTGCTTTGGAATGTTGTTCAATCAAAGCCCCGCGAATGTCCGGGCGCCGGCGAGTGCGTGCGCACGCACCAGCACACAAACCGCGCTCGCGCACACATCGCCTGCCCGTCCGCGCTCCGCGCCGCTCGGTGCGCCTGCACTGAGCGGCGACGGTGCTGCCAGTGCTTGTTGACCTTACGTTTTTACATGTGAGAGTTTAGTTAATAGACTGGGCGTACGAGTCTGAGCACTATTTTAGTCGTTAAACTGGTTTCGTTTGCGTGCCACAACACAACTGTAGAACTGTCGATCAGATATCTACTCTCCAGTTCTTCGTAACATATTCAAACTGTATATTTAAGAGGTTAATTTAAATTCTGTTAACCAAAACCTAATTCAACATTTTCGGGTAAAGAGGTAATTCAGGGCTACTAAGTAATGTTTGAGCTGTAAGTTTTTGAGTAAATACAATACAAAGTAACAAGTAAATAAATAATACAAGATAGCCTACACGTGCGCGACAAAGGTCTGAAAATGTTTTTAGTGCGTTGACACTAAAATCGGTAAATTAGTATGATTGAACATACATATGCCTAACTACTATACTAACGCCGCACGTCTCTAGCGGCAATGCGCAGGCCGGTGTGCCTCGCATTGTAACACGGGGTACATTGGGTTACTGGGTGAATATGTAATTTGTATTTAGATCAATATCCCATTCATTTCGAACTGACCTCTGGTGACCGATTTCAAAATGAAAAACATTTCTAATATTATAGAATGTATGAAACGGATTACAAATATTTTGATGTAATAGAGGCCTATTAAAAAAAAAACAGGTGCAATTATAAGTTACCCGGCTTCGCCCGCGTAAAGTTTCGGAATCCATAGGGAACATCGCATTTATAATACATAGACAAAAAATCAAAAACACTATACCACGGGAACCGTACATTTTTCCGTTATAAAAAGTAGACTATATGATATTCCAGACTGTAATCTATCTCTGTGCCAAATTTCATCCAGATCCATTCAGCTGTTTTTGCATGAAAGAATAACAAACATCCATACTTACTAACTTTCGCACTTATAATATTAGTAGGATTGCATTCTTGGGCTCGTTTGGGAAAACGCCAAAGTTTTAAAAACAAATTCTGTCGGTACATATGCGTTATTCAGTTATAAAATATTAGTGAATAGCATGCGGGGCGACACGCCGGCCCGGTAATGTTCCTTTATTAATATAAACAAGGCGAGAATATAAAGCGCAGCGCACCACGCGCTTATCGCATACATTCAACACACATAAGAGGCAATAGTGACCACGGAATTATAAATATTTTAAAACTAATCAGCTATTTAGAACTCTGCCAGGTCCATCCATATCACCTCTTAAGATGGGGACGAGCATTTTCAGAGTGCTATACCAAAAAGATATTCTACTTTTGACAAATCTTAAATCATCATTGGTAAATTTCAATGGGCTTGTTTATGTTTAAATTGTACAAGATGGCGGCAAAGCGAGCAACGTTCTGGAGCATCTGCGACATTCAGGAGACTTACAATGTGTTGAGAGCCTTTTTGTATTAAAATTGATGGAAGTAGAGAGAAGAGAAAAGAGAGATGGAGCGGTTGGGATGGGGATGGGGGGTGACACCACATAAATACTTCTACTCGATACTGGTGAGAGTAAAGCACGTCCTGTAAGCCTTGATTTATACATTACTTCTTTGATTTGCAACGCATGTCGGCCGCGGCACGTATCAATGCACAAAGTCACGGCCGCCTGCTGCCGGCCGGTTCTTGTATTGGCCGGCAATCAACGTCTATGTGCTAATTATCGCCGCGCCCGGGCATTGCTTTGCGCTTACATCAGCGGAAGCGTGACCAGAATTGCCTTACTTGTAGCGCGGGGGCTGCAGGGCGGCGAGGGGGAGGCGACCACTAATCCGCCTCGTTAATGCCTCGCATACATTGACGAGAAGATTACAAGACTTGTCAGACTGTTCACAGAAAATCATCTTCCACACGTTATGTGGCCGTAGTCCATACTGTATAGCTTTTCGTTACAGGCCGGCCGCCTGAGTGACGCCAAACTTTCTCAGGGGAAGTTCTCAATTAGTGATACAAAAAGAGCGGTAGGTAATTTTATAGAATTTTAATGTACTGTAAATTAGTGCGAATGTGACAGACTGGTATGCGAAAACTTGGACCGTAAAGCGAAGGTGACATAACAAGAAGTGACGTAAGCTTCCGGGCCACGAGAGGGCGATCCGACCTGCGCACGAGTAGCCCACTGCCCGCGCGATAACATTGCAGATAACGAATAAGATTCCTAGGAAAAATGCAACATACAGGTGATCTGTATTTTTTATTAAAATCTTGAATGAAAAGTATAATTTATGAAGTGATGTCTACCAACATGTACAATACGCCCCCTCCATAGATAACAACTGCGACCAGCACAGCAATGTTGTGTATTATGTGCACACAAGGTAAACATATACACAATGTATTTACGAATCATTTAATAAAAACAAAACATTTCCGCGACGTGAGTACCAACAGCACACTATTTGGTTAACATGTTGAGAAAACGTCTCGCATCAATGATTATAAACATATTCGATGAAAATGCGTTAAAAAAACACGCAGTCCGCGTTACGTAAAGCACCTAACCACACCACACATGGCTAGACGGAGAGACACAGATACAAATAAATAAATTTTCAATATTTGCTATACACAAGATACACTTATGTTTCCACCTAGCTGGAGAACATACTGGGTACTGTTCCCTCACTAATAAAGATTAAATCGGGTATCACATGCACAGATACAAAGTAACTCTTTGCGCCGACAACAAATAAAGTGTTATTTTAAGCAACGGAAACAAGTGTTATAAAAACCGGCTGTTGTAAGTAACCTTAACTAGTTTAAACAAAATTAGCCTGATTACTTTAGAAATAACAAGGTCAAACTAAAGAGACAATTGATTTGACTCGGCTGAATGATGCGACCGCGGTGCAACGAGTGCGCGAGGACCGTCACGCAGCGCCGCCTCCGTGTGACGAGCAGACGCAGCCGATGGACCTTCTCAGTTTTTATATAAGAAACCAACTAACGAATAACCAGTATGAATTAGTGATTAATATTTATGCATGAGTTGACGCAACCCTCTGTCTCTTCGTCTTCTCCCCTTCCTATCCTGTTCTTCTCTTTAAACAGTTTCGTCAGAGTGAACTGGATTATTTTATTTATTAGGGACACAATCATATATGTACATAGTTATAGGACAGTGTAGATCAATGACTGACGTAGATTACGACCTTAATATTTCAACGTGACGGACGCGAAAGTGGAAATAAACACACATGTTAACTGATAACCATAGTATAGCATACTGACCCTTGCGTCGTAGACCCTGGTGAGGGCGTCGTAGCGGATGGAGCCGAGGAAGATGACGGCCCCGGCGGCGGCTCCGCGGCCGCGCGCCACCAGCTCCACGCACACCATCTCGCCGTCGCGCACCACGATGTCGCAGAACACCTGCACATCCCCACAATACCTCAATCAACATAGTTAAAACCTTCAACCAACTCATAGAATCTTTTAAAAGCAATATTATTTATTTTTACTAATCCCTACTATAATATTATACATGCGAAAGTAAACCTGTCTGTCTATTACGCTTTCACACCTAAACTACTAAACCAATTTAAATGAATTTTGCAACAGAGACAATCTAGATCCTGAGAAAGGACAGAGGCTACTATTTAATGCGAAAACTTACTACTTTTCGCATTAAATAGTAGCCTCGGGTTGAAATGGGGGATGAGTTTGTATGGAAGGATTGTCATTTATGAAGCTTTGAAGGACCTTGAAACTTATTTTTTAGGCTTTTGAGGGGGACGAATGTTTGTATGTTCCATAAATTAGCGACGAGAAATACAGAGAAGAATTAGGGTAGGTAGTGACATCTACGGAGTCATTACAAAATGTGAAACTACGCAACGCAAGTAAGAAACTTGCCGAGCGCCGCGCCGTACACAGTGAACACTGCGCGGCGAGTAGCTCATTTTAATGTACTTATTATACTGCTTATTCTAATGTACATACGGAGTCGCGGGCACGGCCAGTTGTTACATAAACAAAGGAATGAACTAGAACACAACGATGACGACCACCACCAGGTACCACGATGACCGCAAAATAATAACATAGCTACATTACCTCCGAGTACAATGAGTGCAAACTATGTTAGGACCGCGATACAAAATAAAATAGTGTTGAATCGATCCGCATTTGGGATGAGATGGTTGTGATCCGATCCGAAAATCGATTGGATCATAACAACGATCCGACCTTTGAAAAGATCGGATCGGCGCATGGCTTTTTAGGAATTTTCCTACTAGTAAAAATTCCAATGGTGCGCTACGAGCGAACAAGAATCATTAGCCGGACTCCGTAAACAACAGTGAATCATTCAGTGACTAACTGACAGACGGAATTATTAATAAGCCCATTATCAATATACATGTGTTCGAAACATTAGCGGCTTTTAACTAACAAACTGAAGAGTCGATGTTATAAAACCTCTATGAATATCTTACACCTTAAGATGACCACTTGAAAGCACTCAATCAATTTATAACTAGTTGTTTCCCGCAGCTTCGCGTGCTATTTGTCCTCGCTTGAAATTTTTGTAATTTGATTCCGCGTTTAATAAGTTCGAGTTAAAAACATGTGTCAAAAAGTTATTATTGTCAAAATATATATCATCACCATGGCAACCTCTTGGAAATAAAGCTTTTATGTTTTTATTATCCCGCGAGAACAGTTTAAATTTGGGATTATGGAATAAATAAAATCCTGGTATACAAGGCTATGGAGTTTCAAAACGATCGGTAAAGAACTGACGGAGATTAACGGTTTGGAACAAACGAATATTATCTGTTTTTATATATTCATGTAGATAGAAAAAGGTCGGTTTTTGGTACAATTTCTTAATGGTTTAAGAACTCATATTTGCGATAAAAATAGTAACATAAAACATAAGTAACGTGACGGTGCGCGTTACATTTATTCACAGGATAAGTGAGTGTGGATTTATAATTTGTGAATCAATAATATTTCCAGTTATAATCGAGTACGGAGCGCAGCATCTTATTTACAACAAATATTTGATGCAGCCTGCGGGACACATGATTTGAAAATAGAAGACGTGTAGCGCTAATGGAGATGCGATAAGGCGGCGATAAGATGCGGGCCGGCTGTTATCGCCGGCCGCNNNCCCCGCCTCGCCACGCCACGTCGTGTCGTCAGTACCGGAGCCCAGCTCTCAGATACTGCGATAACCAATCCTTATCCTCTACTCAAATCACCATGCTATTGTCTTTATTATTTAGTCCGTCAAAATCTGATAACGCGACGACGACGCACATCCCCCACAACTACCTTTCTTCTTACTTCACAACAAATGAGACACGATCAGTTAACTTGCCACTCGAAACACGAAAGCGCCCTAATTATACATATTTGCCTATCCGAATATGTCGAGCGATGATTAATTTAAATGATTTAATTTAATCGAAATAAGAATTAAAAAAACAATTGTCAGAGTACAAATAAGCTGTTTTCAGAGACAATTTACATCATGTTGCTGCGTGATAAGCCGACACGTCACCGGCTAATATAGTGATCCCGCCGAAACGTCACCGTGACTCACGCCGGAGTGAGTAAGCCAGGCCTGCCGACCTCGGACAGCAAACACGGTGCTGCAGTGACCAGCATTGACAAGCACACAGAAACCAACCCGACCCTCCACCGGAATTGGGACCTTATGGACATGTTAGTTTGATATTTCGCGCTGTACACCGAGACGCCATTTGCCATTGCTACGTCCCTGAGATCGCTATCTATGCATATTTAATGTCTATTTTATTTTAGTCTCATCTAGTTTAGTCGGCGACGGCCGAGTTCGATGCTTATATATATTTATTATTAACTATATTTATCACACAGGATGTTGAACTGATTAACTTAGAAAAATAATTCAATACTAGTAGAAACAAGATAAATAAAGACAAAATCTGGTCATTTCAATGTTTACTGTAATTATTCATTAATCTATATTCAACCTTGAGAGTGGTGGAGGACGGGGAGCGCCGCGCGACCGACACGCGACCGACACGCAAGCGCCGGCAATCCGCAGAACAATCCACATTGCTGGTGGTTCAATGTAACATAACTAGGGATTAAGAAATATTAGCGGCATATCATCGTTATATGCTTCTATTGTTTTTAAATCGCGCAGTACATAACGATCATTTGTTTTGCAATCACTCGCCGACAGAGGCCGCCGGTGCGCCGGTGCGCCGGTGCGCCTGTGCGGCGAGTGCGCGCACACCGCCGAGGGTCGCTGTCGGTGTGGAGCCGCGAGGCAATTAGCACTTCCTTGCGAGAACAAATAAATCCGCGGCGAGCTAATCGTCTTTATCTGACATCTTGAATCTACGTTCAGGAAGAAATTTCATTGTTTGAAGACCGCGTAATTTTCGTATTTTGTTTGGTTCTATTTAACAGAAACAGATTGTTATGTTTAAATATAAGAACTCGTCATTGTTTATACATACTTCATTGTCCACTTCCTGACTCACTACATTGATATTTTCAACCTTTCTTTTTTTAAATATGGACTTAGAATCATTAATAGTACACGTATAAAAGAATAGACAAAATACATAGTACTGAAATAATTCCAGCATCGTTGTGAGCATTGACCTAGAGAAAACGATGCCGGTACAGGCAGATGGAGGTAAGAGGTCCCCCTAGTGTCGTGTCATGTCCTCTTACATTTCAATTCAAATATACAATGAAGCAACCCTGGCCAGTGGCCACGCTCTAACAATTAATATTTGCTCTTTGTCTAGCCTCCGTTGTCTTGTTCGCATGCGGTACGGTTCACTTAAAAGTAACACGCTGTATATAACTACAAAGAAAAGTATATTATAAATTAATTATCAATGTAAATGTTAAAGATGATAGGAACGTTAATATTTTATCTTTATCGCGATATAAAAATTGCCGAACGATATCATAAAAACCGATAACAATAATTTATACATATTTTATTATTATTTTATTTATAAATAACGAGCTCGTAATATTTTTTATTGCGTCAATATGTCGGACGCTGAATAAAATCTTGTAATATTGTCGACGGTCGAAGTGCTCTAGCGACATAATTAGATATCACAAACTACAACTGACACGGCCCTAGTATACCACTCTTAATTCGTGTTCATTAACAAGTTAGTATCTCCATCAGTTAAGTTACGAGCCCAGCCCGACGTACTGGTTGTTAAGTACGCCGCACGTGTGGTCGAGACCATGGGACGCGAGACTAGCGCCAGTGAATACATCCTGACACGAGGAGTTATGTGAAGATAAAGGGCCGATTGAAGAAGGAACAATGAGTACCCTTACACGCAGACTGTAAATATAAAAACAATATTTACTTCTCGGAGCAACAAAAATCACTCGTTATCAACTAAAGAGGCCGTTAGATAGCTCGTAAACATTCACATGTGATACAGTCAAGTTGATTTATCAACAACATGATAAGAGATGGTTTACGAATAGAATCGATTTTATTAAATTATATTTGGAGAAGTCGCAGCGGGACATTGCTCAGAGATCGGCAGAAATTAATCGACTAAATTTTATTTAATTAAAGTCTGTTTGAGCAATGCTCTATAAGGCGCCACCAAAACATTAGTTTATTAATAGGCTATCATGTTTTCTCCCTGTTATGACCAGACCGAGGATGCCTAACGAAGGATGTGGCAGACGGTACTCCCGTAGCTAGCCACGAGGTCGCAATCCACACCGGTCACAACCTACAACAAACATTTGATACCTACACGCTTATAAAAATAAACTGCCGCAATCTTATCATATCTTAAGATAATAGAATTTCACTTTTTCACTTACTAATACTACAATAAAACGATTAACAAACGCAAAAATACAGTTCTTCTTTAATACTGGTCTTCGCCTGTGGCTTCGAGTCCGCGTAGGTTCTAATTACAATCCGGATGAATGTGGTTGTCAATTGAGGAATTCAAATTGGTGCGGTGGTCCGGAGCTCGCCGCGCACCGCACCCGCTCACTCGCTACCGCCGAGAGCGAGAGGGCGCGCGCTTCTGAGCAGTCCTTCTTTTAGCCTAATTATACTGTTTGTTCTACAGTCATGTTCGGATTGCTTGAATAAGAAACTATACGCTGTACTCTCGAGCGTAGAACAAACAAAATTATATGAAAAAAGATATCCTTTACGAAATGCTATAAACGTTATCAATCAATCTCACCGCTACCTCACTCTCCTCGGCACAAAATGTCTCGCAAGTAACAACAACCTACCAACGAGTAAAATAAAAATAAAAACCAGCATTGTCTATGCTGGGTTTTTTTTTGTCCAATTCATATTTTTTATCACTGTATATATATAATATACTAGCCGTGTGCCTAGATATAAACAGGCTCCGGGGAGCGGGACCGCGCGGCGGAGGGGGCCGGCCGCGTGCCCGAGCACGAGTGCTATTCATTTGTTTTTAACGTACGGACCCTCAATTTACCTTGACAACAAAATTAACCTCTGATGCTGTGTTCATATAACTGCAAATAATTAAGTTGTTTGTTGGCTCAGTACATTTATCTTTTTTTTTTCATTTCTATTGTTAGCAAATGCTTTACAAAATAGTAGTCCTCAATGCCGCGGTGCCGACGTCGAACAAATGAACTTGAAAGTATTCATCGTTTGTTCGTGATTTCTTTTCAATTATTGAGTCATAAATGTTGCGGTCGTAGCGTAGTAAGGCTAGTTTCGTTATCTGAGGCTCGGAAACAACAGAGCGCAGCGGACAATAGCTGGCGGAGAGGCGGGGCACGGCGGCAGCGCGGCGGCCCTGACCCGCCGCCTGCATCGTGGTGCTTTTAAATTTATACCGATCAACGGTATCTCATCATTTCCTAGCATATAATACAAACATTGTAGTAAGGAAATAAATACAAGCACTGTGTAAAAGCTCTAACCTAAGGAAATAATCTGTTGTAATGAATCTCTTGAAAACCCTAGGGTTTTCCTGCTGACATTTACATTAACCATGTCGACACAGTATTTTTATTCTCTTTTTCCTAGTACCTTGTAAAATCTCAGACAAAGAACACACACTTGTGATTGGAGCTTCGGACGACCTTGTGAAGTGAGAGGACCGCGGCAGATCAGACGCAGTGTGTACGCCGCGAAAATTGTCTTGTCAAATCCTACCCCCCCTCCCATCCTAACCCTCGCCACCGCTAGGCTAGCGGTTTCAACAAAATGCATTTGTCACAAAAGATGTGTTCAGCTCTATTGTAAGAATCGGGCCTCGCCTGCCGCTAGCGACGCGCACACAGGTGCGGTGTCGATTGTGCATCGCACCTACCTGGACGTTTGCCAGCAAAATAATCGAACTGTATCCCTTTCGCTCTAAATCTGAGAATAATGGTGAGCTCGAAATTGTTATTTTAGATTGTAGCAACGAACAGAGGGATACTGTCACAAACAAAAACCAGTACAGTGTCGCTTAGTTGTGATTCCCTGCAGAATTTCCTGCTTTTTTTACCTGCCGATTTATATTTATAATAATTTGTATAGTTATGCAATTAATCTACAAATTAATTCTAACCTAAGTAATATTATAAATGCGAATGTGGGTCTGTTTTTTTGTTACGCTTTAATTCCTTCACGATTAACACATTGTCAGGAATACAGAAAATTACATGGCATTAGCTTTTATTCTGAAAATAAAAAGGAAATTTATTATTCGCGTTACATTATCATCATCTTACAGATATGTTCAGTCTGCCTCCAGCTGGATTTGGAGGCTTCATAAGAATGCGCGCGAAGCCAGGGGGAACAGCTAGTAGCAATATTCGTTATACATACAACTATCGTGCGATAACATTTAAAATCACTAGTTTTTAATATAATGTATGATTTTTGTGATGAGAGTACATAGGATCAAACAATAAACTCGCTTCTCCGTGTTATACTACAGTAATGTCGTGCGACCTTTTGTAGCCCGAACCACTTTCCAGCTGATTCCGTGAATTAATAGGGACAAGGAGTTGGATATCTTTAGGTACAAGGGTCACATTGGTAATAAGGGCTACAAGCTGTGACTGACAATAGATAAGTGTTCGCAAGCTTGAAACATCGTGTCCCTACCGCTTAATGAGATGTTTGTTTAATGTTATATAGGCAAAAGATGTTGCTTAAGATATTTCATTTTTTAATTATATGTTGTCCCCCTATTAGAACATGATGGGAAGGAAGAGGATTTGACGGAGGAGTGAATGGATAAGCCAACAAGATATCCTTTTTCTGTAAAAGTCTTTTCTTATAGGGGAACAGATATCATTAAGAAATGTTATCTTTACATTAAACAAACAATTAAGTTATTGAGTTGCGGGTCAGCGGTCGCTTAGTATCGGGTGTACTGCTTGCACGTTGCACACTATAAAGAAAAACGCGTAATATAGTGTGAAATTAAAATATGAACTGTTTTTTAATCTGTTTAAATTATCTTCTCATATATATGTGATATGTTAACTTGCATTAACTCGTTAAAATGATGAAAAGAACATAAAATAAATAATAATACGTTTAAAAACTAAAAAAATCACACAGATGTTTTGTTTCGTTGACCGTGTCACGTTGTCCTCAAAATCAAAATAACTGATGCTTCCGGCCAGAACTAAGTTATTAAACATGTAATAAATATACATAGCTTGTTGATGACTAAGCAAAGTTTCAATTTAACGTTTGGAAGAGAAAGAAAATCGAGCTTAAAAGAGTTTATTGTCATACCAATACGTTCCTAGACCTTTTGTTAACTTAAATAATAATCGGTCGCCCGACCACAACCGCGCTGATTCAGATTGACGTGACAACGAACGTGACGTAATGACTTTAGCGTGCCGAAGCTATTTATACTGGATGATAACACAAAAGGAGATAACATTAATTAGACATAATTCTTTTAATTAATATATGGCAACGGCCTTATATGAACGGCGACGTGGCGCAAACACTAGCGAGATGTGTCATCAGAATTGAAACCTCGTCTGTCATTTTTTCAGTGGTCAGCGGCAGGCGGAAAGTCGAAATTCAGACCGCAAAACATTGTTAAACATTTCGAAATATTAATTTAAATAATATTTCTATGTAATGAGCTAACGTTCGTATGAAACGGGCAAACAATTCAACGCCAAGTTTCTCGCTCCGTTTCTATTTATAATAGTGACGGACCGGCCTATATTTCAACTTCCAAACATGAGGAAACTTGTTGCGAAACAAAACACTGCGCAGTGGACTTCTGATCGAACTCTATGATTTGACCAGCTCTTCTTTTTAGACCAGCTTTTCTAACCTAACCTGTCATGTAGATTTGACAGTAGTGCGCTGTTATGAACCATTAGGACAGCAATAGCAGAATTGAGACCCGGGACGCACATTTGCTACGTAACCAACGACGCGTGGTTCGCATCGAATCCCCAGAAGCAGCAAACATGCCGATGCTCGTCAGTGCCGGGCGCCGTGACGCGGCGCTCCTTCAAAACAAACTGATTCACAGATCAAAATATTTCTGATTTAATGACTAATATTGCGATATCTGATGTAGAACTTTTGTAAATTTTTAAGAATTTCGCTGCGTTGCTCGGAATCTTTATCGAACTGTTTCACTGTATAAAATCAAATGAAATTTTGGTTTTTGGAACTGCAGTTACTGTAATGTCATAAGACCACTGTGCTCACCGATTATCTGACCATTAAGCAACAGGGCCTCAGTAGTCTAAATATGAAAAAAGTATAAGCATTTTTTTTAATATTAAAAAACAATAGAGGACGGCAACGCGACAGAAACTTTTATCTGACCGCGGGTGGCGGTGGACATGCGGTGAGTCACAAATGTTTCCCGTTTGCTCTAGAAGATCTTGCATTTGACTCGATACTGATTGTGTTACTTAACAGTACCACCTAACAGGGCACTTACCTCGTCAAAGTTGTCGACCATGAAGCAGATATGCGGGTAGGTCATCTCCTCGCCCTCGCCCTTCGTGTCCATCTTCCGGCGGCTCGGCGACGCGTACACCTGCACACAGACATACAATCTGACATGTTGTATACAGCCGACAATAAGATGTAGTTGTAATGCGCTGTTCACTCATCCTAAACTGGTATATCACATGCGCAATGAGAAAGGAGCTCGCAAAATGAATTCGCCTATTTGTGCATTACACAAACATTCGACCCGGCTTCACATTGCATCCAAATACACACTCGGTGTCCTGTGTCCTGACTAGTGAGTAAAATATTCAGCTTCAGATCAGATCGGTAATTCAGATTAAAATTATGATATTTGATCACATTATCTATTTGCGTAGACGTTAACAACGCATCTCGCTCTACACATAGGAATATCGTTCCTATACCACGACTTATTTCACTCATGTGTGCAGCGGACATCATAATTAAGAGATGACGCACAAATAAAAAACAAAAGCTAGACAATTTACAAACATCGGCACGAGCACCGCGCGCCGCGAGCACAACATACGAGGCGCTGCAGCCGGCAGTCCGGCGCACGCGCCCGCCGCCGCGTCTGCCCGTGTCGATGACACCGCGCGAGCCCGCTGCCACAACAGCATGAGTAGTCATTAAAATTTAGGTCAGTAATAAATACCAGTGTAAGTGTACAATACATTCTCATCGGCTACTGTATTTCATGCATAAAACAGCAGTGACGCATCGCCATCGATATCCTCGCCGAACTCGCCACCTCGACAGACATTGGCATACCTATCTGGATTTTTTTTATAAGCATATTATGTTCACATCGCTTCATGTACTATGACATTAAGGTTTATTATTATTATTATTTAATATTTTCTGCTGATATTCGTCCACGGCTGGACGTAAGCCTCCCCATTGATCGCCACAAAGATTGGTCATCCGTACCGCCAACTTTGACCAGATCATCCGTACGTGGCTGTCATTCCAGGACCTTACGGGCCATTCTGCGAGCGATGAGTCCGGCCCATGCAATTCTTCGGTCAATGTTTGTCACTTTGGTTCTACTGTGGATCACGTCATTTCTGATGCAATCGCGCAGAGAAACTCCGTGCATTGCCCTCTCCAATGCCCTTTGGGTGACCTTGAGCCGTCTAATTGTGCTCGCAGTGAGGGGCCACGTCTCAGTTCCGTATGTAATCGCTGGCAACACACACTGTTCATAGACGTTTGTATTGAGACACTGCGGTAGATGTTAGCACAAAAGGATATCTCGCAACATCCCATCCGCGTCCAACGCTGCCCATCCTAGTCGGATTCGGCTATTGACCTCCTTCTCGAAGTTGGACCTAGCTAACTGGACAGTTGGTCCCAGGTAGACATACTCGTCAACAACTTCGAGAGTATAGCTTCCAATAATTTCACATTAGGGTCACATCAAGTAGATGATAATCCGTAAGAAATCATTGTAAAGCGATTTTAATAAGGCAATATCTTAATTCGAATACGCCCGTGGCTCCTGTTAGCGGATGCCATCCTCGTGGGAACCTTGTAAGACAGTTCCCACGGAAATAAAACTTTTATTGTGGCTCGAACGTGGACAATGGAGACCGAAGTCGCCAGTGGCCCGTGGCGACACTCTCCGACAAACTAGCCGACTGCCAAATCTAAGCAATCGTGTCTGACATTACCCAAACATAACCACGACTGAAAATTATTATTGAAAGTTTAATTTATACCCCCCTCAGCCCCTCACCCCGCTCCGCACGGGTAGCTCTAACGACCTATAGTCAGGTAAATACAGACTCGTTAGCTAATTGGATAATAGACAAACAAGGATTCGCCGTCTAGAAAAAAAATAATATAATTAAAAGGATAGGAAGCCCGACAAGAGACAGCGGGCCGCGGGTATCCACGCGTTGTGATAACGCTAAAAATATACCCCTCGATAATCGGTCTCGTGCAGCGGACGCGGCAGACGGCTGAGACTCGACAGCCACTGCGCGCGCACTCAACGTTTGTACGTTACAAAACATAGAAATATGAAAATTAGCTGTTATAACTAAAAGAGAATAATTGTTCTCATTTGCATACATTAGTAGTGTATTGTTTCGTGAAAACGTGAAAAAAGAGTTTTGGGATGTTGTAACTATAGGCGTGAGATGTCACCAGGTCTTATATGGACTGTTGTGAGGCGTGAGGGCTATCCGTGGGTAGCAGGAACTGCTCACTTTAATGCAACATTGCAGAGTTATGAACACGTTTCGGTCACCGCGGACGACGCGTCACCGACCGACCGACGACGGCTTTGTCACGCGGAGCCCGAGCAAAGGTCGCAGCGGCGATGCTTCATTGTCTTTTAACAACTCTAGTAATTATTCTACTGCATTGTGTAAATATGCAATACACGCTTCGAAACTGATTTATTCTTGGATTTCTATTTCACAATACTCAATGGACTATGTTTACTACGACAGGATGTAGGTACAAGTCCAGGGAGCCGATGTTTACATCAAATATTTTATGGTCAACAAAAACGATGCAAGACACAAATTTTGTGATATACCATAGACTATATCAACACAGGGTTAATGTAAATTTTAAATACCACAATAAACGCTTAGGCCTTGTCTATTACAGACCGGCCTCTTATGTTTCATCTGGGTTGCATTGAATCTTAAATAAATAAAAATAAACATATGTATTTCAATTAAATTTACTGTCATTATTAGAAGCACCGTCTCTGCCGATGTATGTTGTGGAAAACGGAAATGAATTTGTACTTCAAAACTGAACGGTATAATTGAGGCGCTTCCGTCGTGACGTCATCTGCCGAGCGGCGCGTGACGCCGAGCTGCTCGTGCAGAGTTACCATTACCCGCAGGACCGGCCTTGGTGAGGC
>JWHW01030093.1:0-11461 GCA_000931545.1 Papilio glaucus | reverse complement strand
CCTCCTGCACTGCTCCTCACCGTAACGACCTTAGCAAACGATGCAACACGAGTGCCGCACGACACTAGCAAAGCGCAGTGTGCACCAAAGTAAAACACGGCAGGACCCGGGAATGTCCTAGAAACCAGTGGCGTACTGTGTAAATAATACGACCGGCAACCGGGTGGCCCGGGGAACGGCGAGGGCAAAGAAAAGATCATTACGGCAATCGTTGGGGAGACCTACACACAACAGTCAACGTCTTTCAGCTGATTACCTACGTGACGTATGTGAAAACACAACAAAGAAATTACAATATTAACTCAGAATTTGCACATTACAAAGTAAAAATAAGCTAATATTCTCGTGGTACGCGGCCCTTCAATACTATCTCCATATTACAGACGAGAACCTGAGTGCCGACATGCTGGCACGCGCCATTCATTGTGTGTTAAACAAACAACATGCCACCCAATTGTTTTACAAACTAAAAAAACAACAACAAAACGTGCAAACTTTTACAATCATCTATGTCTTCTGAAGAACACGCGCGAGCGAAACAATGTACCTATACCGTTTTTATAAGGTTCGTTGGTGGTTCCGGTTGGGACTGAGTTGTCTACTGCAAGATTGCAAGTCGGGCGCATGGCCCTGGGTTATCACTACTTGTATTTATTAACGAGATCTAATTACTCGTGGCGAGGTCCGCCGCCTCAGCGCCGGCTGTGCGGTGGCGGCGCGGTACCTACATCTAGCTTACAATTCATAATGTTGCATATGGGCATCCTTACGCTAGGATCGTTACGATTATGAAACAGTAAACCTCTATTATTTCTAACGGCCCACAATATTTTCCTAGTTTCGGGTGACGTTTAGTACAAATATTTGGTACCTGATAAAAATTATATCAGCTTTATCGATAAAACTTCGATACCGATGGCGATGGACGCGACAGCGAACGTATCGAATTATCAGCTGAGATAGTCGAGCGCAGAGTCGCTGGCGCTGGCGGTTTGTATGCTACGGATGCAGCCGCGTGGTGGCCGCGAGCCTAAAGGAAGAGCCCGCAACAACATCTAATGAGGATTGGATGGGAAGGGGAGGGGACAAATAGGAAAAACTGCTCATCAAAGGCATCTGCGACTCATTTGTTTGTTGCATAGGCTTCCTACGGGTGGCGGTCATTAAACATCAAGTGACCTACTTGCTCTTTTGTCAGCTTCTATCATGAATTGCCCCACTCTCACCATCGAGCTCTTAATAACTCCCAAGATAATTTCTTTTCACATGAATCATTCTTCGGCGAGCGTTTTACTCCCATCTGGGTTATCTAGGTATCATAAAATAGTAGTTGTACTTGACGTGCACTTACTTACACTAGTAGTAGTAGAAGACTAAAACATACGTAATTTTTTTCTCAATCGTAAGTTGCTGACGCCTCAGTAATGAATTGAATCATACAATTTACACAATATACTCAAGCACTATTTTAACGCACCGACCCCTCCGCCCTACTCCGTCGGCGTCCCCCGCTACCGCTCCCGATGGCCGGAATGAGCTGGAGAACAGAATCTGCGCGACGATGGACCGATTTTATTCGACGTTTGTACGTGCTACCACTTACAATCTGTACCTTGCTCTGCCGTGCGACACCTATGGCCTCATAAATCTATCTGGTTTTTTTTTAAACGTACAGTTTGTTGATAAAACATGTACATATTTCTTTTTGAATTTCTTTTGTCCAAGTTTCCCGCGCGTTCATGTACATACAATTGCCCCTTACCAAACGATCTCGAACACTTTAAGCATATTTCGTGTTTATAACAACACTACATTGATTCGTCGTTGTTTATTTTTTTATTAATGTCTATTATCAATATAGTAGTACGTTTCAGTTTTCGTTCTCCTCTATGTAAAATGTATTTTTATATTTAAAATTTTATGTTAAATTCTCTAATATTAACCTGAGCTTGCTCGTTTGCTAATTACATACAATCTAGCAGCAAAGCCGATAGGTGAAAGACAAATTTTAATTTAATAATCAATTTAAGACCAAGGTAGCGATGTTTCGACGGCGGCGCGCGCTCCCCCACGCGATCATACCGAGGTGTATCCCAGTGAACGTGTTTACGAGCTTACATTCCACACCTGTTATTTCCGATCCGCAGATGCTCGTCCGCAATCAGCGCAGCGACTCTTCTTTACATTGCGTAAAATCCGTAGCGCATTATTAACGAGTGCGAAGCACAGTGTTATTGTTTCGCTGCCCCATATCTCTGATGCGGCGCATTGCTGACCTATACAATGAGTCATGTACCAAAGAAAAAGTTTTTTTTATTATCTAGATATTTGTGTGTAGCGGCAATTACTATTGAAAACTAAACTATAGACCTCGACTATAAATAACTACCAAATTTCTACAAAATTCTACAAAATTTCTATTAGTTAATGTTACTTAATTCAACTTCGTTGTCTTAATCTAAGGCAAATTGTTGTGAATCTTGTAAAACAATACGGCGGAGCAAGTCTGATAAACATGAAATTACACTTTACAGAAATACAGATTTATTGGTAATTAACTAATTACAGGTCATGGTTATAAAATATTCTAAATTTATCAAAATCTACTTTCACCTACAAACAATTAATAACATTAATAAATAAGACATTTAAATATCTAACAAAAAAATAATTACATCATCATTAAAAAAAAATAATAGAAAAAAAACTTTAACGAATTCAATGTTTGTGAGTAATCCATCTTGCTGTCGACATTAACGAGTCCCGTGGTAGGGCCGCCGTCCCCGTCGTGCCGGTGCAGCCGCACCGAGCGACGGTGACGACGTCGTTGACGTCACCGCCTCTCGCTCGCACTCGACGCGCCGGCGCGCCGAGCGTGCGCGGCCAGTGCCGAGGGGCTCCGAGCGCCGTCGACCGAAGCCAACCGGTGCCCCGCCAGTTTCTAGTACGCGGCCGCCGCTTTGCGGGTTCACTCGTTTAATGTCCGCCGATTAAAAAATACAATAATACTGAATACAACTGAACGACGCGCAGTGCTGTGATAGTGTCGGAGCAATTAGGATTCGGTGAAACTATTGAGCGGTATTAAAGTGCGTTGCGAGTGTTACGACGCAAATAGTCGGAGCGCGACCTCGTTTTGGCGACTACGAGACTCGGCAGCTCCTACCGCCGGCGCTCTGGCTTTCTATCGGACGACGTCGAATCGATGAGAGGGCGCGTACGGTCCGAATGACAGCTCGCACATTGATCGGGTGAGTGTGAATCGCAAACGGTAACCGTTCGTACGCTTTCTAAAACAGTACCAAATCAACAAATGCATTTTGTCGTTTAAGTCTACGGAAGAGTTCGCGAAAGATCTATATCTGCCCATTGGAAGCGAGCGTCTTCGCTTTATACTGATCGCGACTGCTTGGACTGACGACATTAAATAAGTTAATTATATTTATCAGCGAACACACGAGCGTCGCCGCGCGACACGTCCGTCGGTCGGTCTTTGAACCGAGGGCTTTTCACTAGCTCGTTTGTTTACTCTTCTGAGAGGTAAAGATGCATTCTTACGATGTTCATGAGCGTCGACACTAAACACACAACTAAAGTAAATGTAAAAACGTTAAAAAGATAACGAATGCAAATTGTACAAGTGTGACATTCATTTAGTTCCTATTTAATCACTCACTGACACATGTACGATTTAATTACACACAATTACTTAATGTACATACTAAGCTACGGTGATGTAATAATTATCGTTAATTACTATTTAACTCGGTAACTACACTAAATTGAATAACTTTACTATATATATACCCTTATATGCTCGATAAAATATTATTAAACATTTTTCAACATGAACAAAATTAATCTCAATTGCGTATCATTTCGATTCCAGGCTCGATCCAGACCAATGGTGATTGGATGACGATCTCAGCCCGCTCCCCAGACAAGGAGCCTTCGCCACCCGAGCAAATTCATCTCGCCGAGCCCCTGGTAGAGTCGGTGCGCATCTACCTCGCCAATGAGCTGCCCCCGAAGCAGCTAGCGCCGGTGGGCGCGCCGCCGGCTCCCTGCCATGCGGACATAGGCAGCGACACAGCGCGCGAGGACATCAGAGGAATTAACTTCGAGCCCCGCTTGCAACGCAATGACGTGAACAACAACGCTTCTCGTCGCGCCATGCCCAGCCAAGCCGAACTGATGCAGCGCCAGCCGCTGCTGGCGCGTGCCGTCAAGCCCGACGCGCCCCAGCCCACCACCGACGACTCCGACCCCGATCAGGAGCACTCGCCGCAACGCGCTCACTCGACCGATTTCGTCGTCGAAATACCGCCTGGCACCGTCCGCGAAGAACGATACCCCAAGGAGATATGGAAAACGATAATCTCCTTCTTTTTTCTATTTCTATGCGTCTGCATTAACATGATGTCTTTGTCTCTCGTCCACGAGAAACTCCCCGATAGAAATACCACCCTGCCCCTCACGGATATCGTCCTCGACAACATCACCGCGAGGGATTGGGGCCTAGCCGTGTCGGAGTATCTCATCATGATATCGACAACGGTTGCTATGATGGTCGTCGTCTTCCACAAGCACCGGTTCATCGTGGCGCGCCGCATGTTCTTCATCATCGGCCTGCTGTACCTGTACCGCTCGGTCACCATGTTCGTGACCGTCCTGCCGGTATCCAGCAAGACCTACTACTGCAGCCCAAAGAGCAACAACACGACGCCGCTGCTAGTTATCAGAAGAATGTTTTATCTGATTTCGGGCTTCGGATTATCTATCAACGGAAAGCACACGTACTGCGGGGATTACATATACTCGGGGCACACGATGGTGCTCGTGTTGAGTTATTTAATAGTAGCGGAATACTCGCCTAAGAAATTGTGGCCCGTGCATTGGGCAATGTGGGGATCTGCAATACTCGGCGTACTATTCGTTTTGCTCGCGCACGGCCACTACACGGTGGATGTCGTGATCGCATACTACGTGACGACGCGGCTATTCTGGACATTCCACTCGATGCTGGTGACGCCGTATAGGAGCGGTGGCGGCTACAACCAGTACATGATTCAGCGCGAATGGTGGTACTGGCTGTTCGCGTACCTGGAGAGAAACGTGCGCGGTCCGGTGCCTCGACGGTACGACTGGCCACTGCCGTGGCCGCGCACCAAACTCTTCAGCCGGCTCAGCTAGTGACGCGCCCGCACCGCGCCGCCCCCGGAGCGCGTATGACCCTCACCTTTTGCGAGTGCCGCTTCAGCACCTGCAGCTCCTTGGGGCTGGTGCGCGTGCAGATCGCCAACGTGAGCGTGTAGTCAAACTGGTGCACGATCAAGTTGAGGTAGACGGTCTCTTCCCAGTCGATCTCCGGGTCTCCGATGGGCAGTTTCTTCGAGTCCTTGCGGAACACCTCGACGTCCGTCTGTGAAGGAGCGGCGTGATTTAGACTGGTACATTGCGTGTCTGTTGGCTGTGCTTTTTATTGACATTTCGGTCCTAAACGAGGGCCTAAGTGTAAATTGTGATAACTGTGCAAGCTCCCCTGTAGTGAACTGTTCTACCGACTTATGCTTTCATTGTTATAGATCTAAAATACTTATCCTTTCCGAGGACCGATGGACTGCCGTCGACTGTTAATCAATTTTGTGTTTTTATCAGTTGTATAGTATATTTAATGAATAAGTGGTTGGTTTTTTATGATAAAATTCCAAGTTTAACAAAACACTATTTAGTAACAAAATGTACTGTGATTAGTTTGGATGTGCACAAGCTACCTGCGAGTGCGGCGGACTAGTACATATTTGTTGTAATATGGACATACTCTAAGAAAAAATATTTTTATAATGTTTAAAAATAAAGTACACAGATGTTAGAAAATTCAAACTTTTTATATTCCAAAAAACATGCCTGAGAGAATTTTGTGTGTTTAATAAAAATGGTGCTAAATATAGATAGTAATTCGTAATGAGTTGGCGATATGGCATTAATGTACATGCATGTATTGTTTTTACAGATGCCGATCAAAGTCACAAATTAAACAATTCGTTTCATTACATTATATTAGCAACCAATACTATAACATTAGGCTTAAAGCTAAATTATTTTTAATATATTCTCACCATTGCAAAACATCATTCTATTACTCTCCATTTGGGAACAAGTAATGGTTATAGGTAATACTGTCAAAAATATAAAATGCATAATCTGTGTGAATGGGGCCTTACCTCATATTTAGGCAGATATCGTGAAGATCCTTTAACATGTCTCTTCCTTACAAAAAACAGAAGGTCATCACAGTCGATGGCTTGCTCTTCTTGGAACAAGAAGTGCCTCACAAACAAATCTGTCCAGTATGTTGTTCCTTGAAGCACGACAAAGCCGGACTCTGTCAACATTGTTACAAGGAGAGTGTATTGATAATGTTTCGTTTGTAATGTCATCGTGTAGATTAATATAGCTATCAAGTAATCCTACAATGAGCTGATCTTAAATAGGAGGAACAAAGTGCCTTCAAATTGTTAACTTAATATAGCTTTATGCAACAAATTACACTACATTTCTATATTATTTACATTTACAACCATATTTATAAACTATAAAATATTGCCTATGACCATTTTTAATTTGAAACATACTTTTCCATGTTTAGTTTCAGTGAAGAATAGAATCATTTTTTGTGTTTCCATACTTGTTCAATGTTGTAAAGAGATTGTTATTTGTTGACTGAATGCTGTTGATTATGTGTAACCTTGAATATTTGATTTCATCCCAATGTTGTGCACCGTTACTTGTAAATAGCTAACAATGGCAAATTAAAAGAGTTTAACAATCAAATGAGATTCTTCGCATATTTTATGAATAATATAACACAATAATGATATTATTATTAATTGTTTGTAAAGAGATGTTTATTTGCAGTAAATTAGGGCCATAATATTGTGTTCACATTTAGCAACATTTGTGTTTACTTAGAACAATAACAAATTACTTTTGAACCATGTGGTCAAATATCATACAATAGATCCTTTAAATGTTGATAAGATAAATAAATATAGATAAAAGGGACAAAACTTGGACAGACTGAAAGGCCAACTAACAATTTTGTTTCTATCTACAACACACTAATATTGTTTATTTGTATGTATGTTAGCTCTATTCCTTCTCTGTTAATAATTTTTATACAAGATATAATTTAAGAGGTTGAAATGAACTCGTTTCATCATCCCTCAATACTAGCTAGTAAACTTGATTAAATCTTTTTACAACACAACTCTTTCATTGATGGTGCCGACCTGACAAATTTAATAATGGTTTTAACAGCTACCTTCTTTTCTTTAACCATTTTTTGTTTTGTCATAAAAATTGTAAGTAAATGTTATTGCTACAAAATTAAAAACACAAATGTAGGAAGATACAATTTCAATAAACTTGTTCCAAGCGCTTTCTGTTAGTACAACCGATTATATGACTAGCACCCTGTCTAAGTGTGAACGTGTCACTTTATGTAAATAAAATATGAAATTATGTTAAATTATGTAATACTTAAAGGCAATTAATATTTTAAAGTGTACATTTGAAATTACATTCCTAATACTGCATTGTATTATTGTGTAAAAGGAAACCATCGGAAGGTCATTTGATTTAACAAATTCTTCATCATCATTAGTTACGCTTATTGGAATTGAATTTTTATTACATTTTTAAAATATTTAATGAAATGTGAATGTTTTCGGAAACCTTAAATTTTCATATGTTTTTAGTGGCAACCAATTGTTATAAGCTCTAATGTTTCATACAAGAGCAAACAGTTAGATCATTATGAAATAACTAATTAAAAATATGTATTCATAATATTGCTGTTGTAAAATAATAAATCAATAAATGTTTTTTTTTTCATTACATATTTCATTTAATGTCTTTATAAATAACAGATAAAAAATTTAAACACTGTAATTAAAAGGAAGACAAAAATGGAAACTGTAAACAATCAAACATACCATACACGGCATTCATGAAATGTTGTATGAAAGGTAATGTTGTAATTTTGTATATTTCGAGAAATGAAGAGAAGTGAAATTATAATTTTGATGCTATTATATGGTTATAACGTAATGTGAAGAAAGGTATGGTACAACTTTCCATTTTGATTTGAAACAAAACTGTAATTGAGTTATCTCAAATCTTAAAGGTTATCAGACGAATTTTAGCTCTTTAGAATTGAATGAGACTCTGATGGAATGCATACACTTTGTAGTTATTCTCAATCTCATTTAGCAATCCATGGAAGCTACAAAAAACTGATTTGATATTTGGTTTGTACAATGTGGTTACATAGCGTAGCCATGGTTGTTCAATTAAATAGATAATTGGATTCATGGAACTCAATTCAACTGCTGAATATATCAAATGTAATGGTAGGAGAAGACAAACAAGCAATTGGCTCAAGACTGCTACCTATTGCTGTCCATTATCCAACAAAATTAATAACAGATGCATTGCCAAACTTTGTACAAGAGGGAGTTGACAAGTTCCTAAGAATGAAAAGAAGAGGGACTGATCATGCAGGTAAAGCATTTGAGCATATCATCACACGGAGAGTAATAATTTTATGTAGGCAAGACAGCATGGGGAGGACCAAAAGGCCTATTGTCAAGGTTTATATAGTCTCAACACAATATTTACAGAATATGCCAGTAAAAAGTATATTACTGTGGGTTTTGTGAAGTTGTAGTTTATTTTTTTAGTAGATTCCACAACAACAACTGCACATATGGGTCGTCTCGACGGGTGAATATAAAACCTCAAAGAATTAAGTAAAAGTATTCAACGTTTTGTATGAGGAGTGAGGATCCAGAAGCCTAATTCTAGTCCTTTTCCCGGAACGACGGAAGACGATTTTATGGGGTACATGGGATTGATACGAAAAGGGTACACTTTTTTTTTGTTTATAGTCTCCTTTGTCCATTAAAGGCAGGCAAAGCATTAGCTTATTGCAGGCATCTATGCATAGTGGCCACTCGTTTAAAGTAAACTACTTGCTCATTTGCCACCTTATTTTATAAAAAAAATACTATGCTCACATTTTATGGCAGAGCGTGAAAAGTTTTGTGATAGGGTTACATTATATCATCAAGGCTCAGAGAATATTACCATGCATTATGAACAAGCATGCTTCTTGGTGTATTGGCAAATGCATTAAAAAGTAACTCCATAAAACTAGTATCCAATCCAATCCAAGTTTATATCAAATAGCAAATAATATCAAATTCAGGACGAAGCTGTAAGCATTGATTGTATTGAATTGAAAACAATGAACAAGGTTGTATTCAAAACAATGGTCAAGTAATATGTTTTTGTTGCCTGAAGATAGAAATGAACCTCCTAAATTACATGAACTTCTAATTCAAGATAAACAGATCTTTTCATAATAAACAAGTTCTAACAAAGCAAAAAATACTTGTCAGCTGCTAAATGTGTCGACCAGACATCATTAAGGCCGTTTAACAATGCGCAGGGAACAGTGCAACAGCCTAATGATTTTTGGTTAATTGTTTGTAATATCCTCACAAAATATAATTTTATATTAAATCAATATTTCCTAGAAATTAGATAAATTCACTATTGAGTGAACAGAAACCATAATAGTTCCCCCTTTTCTCAATGTGAAGGAAAGTTGCTAACTCTGTGCACTAAGCACATTTTTTGGTGGATTGGTCAAAAATTTGGAATACAATATTTTTTCATGAAAAGTTGGGCACAAATATGCAACTCATTAGCTTTTTGCAGATGCCCATGGATAGCAGTCTTCAGAGCTGAATCAGGTGAGGTACCTATTGGGTGAACGGCATGATTGTTCATGCCACATCTACTTTCTTATCAAGCTTTGGATATTTTCCTATCCATCCCCTCCTCTGTCAAATTCTATTCCCCTTTCCAATTTTTTTCTTATTAGAAAAGGGTGGGAAGGATAACAAAATACTTTTAGTTCATCTATCTGTTACTGTCCTCTGTAAGGTTTTTGTATTTCACCAGTTGAAACAGATTATTTGTGCAATAATACATGTTGCTATGCGGAATCAAATTTTCTGCTATGCGGGCTCAAAAATATTGTGTACTCTGTACTGTATTTGAGAAAAGTAATCAAAATTATCTTTTTACTTAATTCTTTGAATACACAATTGTAAATTGATACAAATAAAAGTCATTTTTAATGCATCATACTATGGGTTAAATATTTCACGGTCAAATTTATTGTGTTAGCTGCTTCGGTACAGTTGAATTGTTTTTAGGTTTTTACACACACATATCTAAATAATAGCTCGGAAAATAACAATTATCTTAGTTAACATTTAGACTTTGTATTTTTCTACCATTATTTTCATAGATCTAAAAAATTTCTCATTTAATTTTTATAAGTTACTAGCAGTTGCCCGCGGCTTCGCACGGACTCCTTTGTTATTTTCCACATAATAAATAAACACAGTAATTATATATATATTGTGAATCTAAGCCATCCTCGAATCTCCTTGAACTCACACAAAAAATTTCATCATAATCGGTCCAGCCGTCTAGGTGGAGTTCAATGACATACACACACACAAGAAATATATATATAAAGATAAGAAAATAAAATTATTTCGTAATTAAGCCGTTTAAATATCAATATTATCACTGTAATGGAGTATGTCTAAACTATAATTATTTAGCATATTTGATGGCAAATCCAAAATCCAATAATGCTTATGAGAAATATATATATTGCTGAATGATTTAATGAACATCAACTTTCGAAGCCTAAGCATGTCCACTGCTGAATACAGGTCTATGTCACTCTTATGCACTCGTGGACTGTCATAACAGATCATGCCTCCATCTTATAAGAGGTCTACATGCAATGTGCAGCATGCAATGTATAAGGGTGCCATTTCAAAGCATTGAATAGCAATGCTTATTGCCCCTTCACCAATTAATTAACAAATATTGCAACTCAGTAAAAACTCACCATCTTTCATGAGTTGCCGCATCTCTTTGGTTCGCTGAAAATTGATTTCTTCGAGCAATTGCTCCAGCATGGATGCATCTTTCAAATACGTAGACCCCCCTAAAGCCATCACTATATGAGTGAAAACAAACCGCGACTAAAGCAACACATAAACACTTCATATGTCAACACAACCCTATAGCAACTGCAGAGAAATATTCATAATTTAACTGGACCTTTACTATCAATTTATCTAAAACGTATCCTTAATAAATGTTCACTTCAAATTTATAGAATTTACTGTTCAAACTTTTCACTGATATTTTTATAGAACTATAATAACTTAGCGGTAATTACTACCACCTCTAAAATTATTTAACTGTCAAAAACATAAAGTGACAGAAAACGTGCATTGGTTGAGATGATCGATGTTCAACTTTGGTTGCGTTTGCGTTGAACAGTGATCTAATACAAGCCTTA
>JWHW01030081.1:44046-79561 GCA_000931545.1 Papilio glaucus | reverse complement strand
GGCGCGCGCGGCGTGTGCGCACCCGCACTGGGCTTGGTACAGTGCGCCGAGTGCCGAGCGCTGTACGGACCGCGCCGCTTCGTGTGCCATTCGCACGCCACCGAGCACCGCACCTGCCACTGGGGCTTCGACTCTTCGCGCTGGCGACGCTTCCTGCTGGTGGCGGACGAGGAGGAGGAGCGCGACAAGTGCGGCGCGCTGCTCGACGACATGGCCTCGCGCGACCGCGACAACACGCACGCACCGCTCAAGAGGAAACAGGTTAGTCTCGACTCACCTTTGTACTGCCAAGCACAAGCGTTAGGTTTTATGGTAGAAACTTACAGGCTGACATTTTTTCACCAAGAGACGATGTATACGTATCATTCATTATCATCTTGTGGGTATAACTGTTGACATATTTGATCTAGACAGGGTCTACTCCTAGACCTTTGCTAGGTACGAAAGGACAGTAAGACCTGCATGGTGCATTAAAGGTTGTCCCACTTGAAGTCAATATCCTCTTTGCTAAAAAAACCCCTTGGTAAAAACAGTGAGAGAGTGCATTGTGTGTGCAAATTATACGATTTACTTTTTCCCTTCATTTCATAATTGAAAGGATTTTTTTTTTATTGAAAGGCTTCCATGCATTTCTTGTGAACATTCGATGCTTTCGCCCGCAGCGCTTTACATTAGATTCATTCACTAGACCGAGCCGTCCGCTTCAGATTAGACTGCGCGCGATTAAATAATGCAATGCTAATTTTGTGGAGCATTAATTGGAGTGTTATAAACTAATGCAGTTGATTGTGAAGAAGAAAACTAGGACTTACCAAACATTACTCACTTAAATGTTACCAGCTTGAAAATGTGTATATGGTACGCAGCATAAAATATCCCAAATTTTTGTAAAGGAAATATTTTTTTTCTTCATATCCATACTTATAATAAGCGAGTCGAGCTGAGTGCAACCTATCCAGAACACTTCATTAATACAGCTAATAAAGAAACTCAATTTAATTGTAAGGCGTAACGAAGTTTGCCGAGTCAGCTACATCCACATTCATATCTTACAGTACTTACAGTTCTCTCACGTTTAACTACTTAGGTATCGTATAAAAAGTCATTACCCACCGTTCCCACAGTAAACAAGAAATGATTTAAGGTTACACTAACTATTTAAGGTAAACTTCCATTTAACTCTCTATGTAAACAACGCATGCACCGTGTTAAAAAGCATATGTTCAATGTTGCCACAATAAAATTTTTTATTTATTGCATAAAAGTCACGAACGTAAACACGCCAAATGTGTTTATTATGCAAATTTTAATTATAAAAATGTAACACAATGGTGTTTTCGTGAATTCATTTCATAAATGAACTGGTGAACTTTCCAAAACAAGATATGATTTTTATATCGTTGATTAAGATAATCGAGCGCCGTTAAAACAATGTCTAATTTTATATTTCAAATTATCAAATATAAAATCGCCGATTATCTTCGGTAGTAGTATCGCTTGGCCGCTTGTAGTCGCTTATTACCATAATTTTTTTAAAGCTTATGTAGGCATTGGGAGCGCCCATACGCCCATGTCCAAGGCTTCACATCCTAATCAAGAAGGAGAAACGCCTAATCCTAGTTCTTCTCCCCTTCCTATTTTATTCTAATAAGGAAATGATCGGCAGGTAAAGAGAATTTGACTGGGTATAGATAGGCAATGCCTATGGGTAGCGGTCACGTTATATTGGCTGAACCGCTTGCTCGTTTGCCTTCTACTTCTATTAAAAATATATGTTTTTAACATTTAAAAAAAAGAAAAACTTAAAGTTTCTATCGCTTATATAATAAACGGCCGCCAATACTTTGTATAGTAAACTAAAAAATATAAAGGTAATAAAAATAATAAGATTAGCATTTATGTGGCCAAACCCTTGTATCGCTAAAAAAGTCATAAAAATTTCTTGCTGGTCGACAGTAAAAATCTCGTAAGATTCTTTAAGAAATAAAGACTTTATTGTATAATTCTTAAGCGTTACTTTGGTCTAAATTCATTGTAATATCATATATATAACAATCTACATGCAAAACTAAACTATAAAACAACCTTTTTGACAGCTCTAAATGCTTTTTAGAGTGTGTGAACAAACAATTCGAAAACCAGATAACCAAAATGTCACGAGAAATCGATTCAGAATTGGTTTTACAATTATTATAAGGATTACTTATCGACGATGACATCTTCTCATTGGATTTTTAACAAGATTTTTGTTAATTACAACTAAGTAGAAATAGATCCTATTAGGTACACTGTGACCGGAAGTAGCTTACTTTGATTTCATTGTGTTCCGGCAGAGGCCCGTTGTAAGGCTTCCCTGTACCCTATAATGTACCTAACCTGTTTAGCTTCCGCTAGGTCTTTAAGTGAAGATTTTTTATTTATGTGGTAGATTATGGAGCCCCTCTCGTCGGACTTGACGATGACCCTGAAAAGAAACTTGAAAACTTAACTAAAATCCAGGTATTTTTAAAGATAACGGCACGGCACCCAAAAAGAGGTATCCAATTGGACAACTTTTTTAACATGAGATATGTTAAGATTATTGTCAAAAACAGCCTTCCACTTTCAACTTTTCTTTCTCTTAAGATCCTTACGATCAAACCATAGCCCAAGGCACAATGTATAGTTTTTTTTAATATAGATAATGCTATCAATTTTACCACATTAATTTTAACTTTTCTGCTGCCTATTACAGCTAAGTAATAGAATACAGCTAGATAAGAAAGGATCTAAATAAAAATCGAATTTCTTATTCGAATTTACGATCATTTGCTTCTCAGGTCATATCCAGAAATCATTTTGCAGATTGAAATTCAATTAAATAATCGATTACTATAAAATTATTTAAAAAGATAAATATAAACATTTTTAACTGTAGGTATTTAGGTAATGTCACACATAATCTCTATGTATAATATTTTTTGATTCTAATGCAAATAAAAGACAGTGTTGCTTGTATAGGACGTAAAGAAAGAAAGGTAGAATGGAGACCAATAAAATGTACGCTGTTGATGTGAGTCAAAATAACTTATTGACATAATGCCCTTATGCCGGAAGAGCATGCGCCGATAAAGTATGTGAATGAAGAAATTATGATTATGGGCATGTTGAAAGGATGAATGAAGGGAGAGTAACGAAACAAATTTATGTAGCAAAAGTGAGTGGCAGTGTTGGTAGGGGACGCCTTAGGAGAACTTATATCGATCAGATTTAGTTTACTAAAAAAGACTGATATAAGGAGCACCCATAACCGACGAGCATGTATGCGTAGATGTATGAATGTAGAAGAAGCGAGAGAGGTGTGCCAGGATCGCGCCAAATGGAAATCCATGATCTCTATTGGATCTCGCTTCGATATCAAATTGATCGTATAATTTTAAACGTATTTGGTACACTTATGTATGTGGCTAGATTGTATACTTGGAAGAAATTTAAGATGTTTAACTACGCAGTTAATGATAAAGTATGTTGTAAAACACTCTGTATTACTAGTGTCATAAAATTGATAATTCAAAATACTGGCATATTTGTTTTACAGTATACGTACATTGTATTTTGTTGTGTCTGTGGCGTGTAGGTATTTTACTTTATCGAGTGACGCGTAGCGAAAACAACTTTATCGGTTAGAGCAGAGGTCATCAAGCTACGGCCCGCTACTGTAATCCTTATCATTAATGTAAACATGCCTAAGTACAACTAGAAGTACAAAGTAATTAACTAACCATCACACCCTTGAGTCTTATTAGAGTAGGCAGAAATTGATTTTAAGTCTTAAATCATTATTCTGTCAGTGAACTCTTAGTGATCTAACCAATATGGGCATTGTTACACATCGTCTGGGATTTAATCGTAGATTTACAGATTTTACGACAGCCTAACAACTCTTCTGTTATGACAACAAGATCGTTAAGGCACGAAAAAACACGACAGACACAAGCCGATTAGTTTGGAAGTCCATTTACAAGTTTAAACTATACAATTTTTCGTGCAACTTCCTGCCCCGTACAATATCTTATCTGATCTATCTCCAGCGGGATTTAAAAATCAATACGACTTAGGGTCCTTCAAGAAGAGAGTGTACTCTTTCTGTAAAGGCCGGCAACGCACCCGCAGTTCCTCTGGTGTTGTGGATGTTAATGGGCGTCTCACTGCCTCTTTGCCTTTTATCTATATAAATTTACGTCTTCGACCACCGAAGGTATAACAGTAGTAGTAGTAGGCCGGCTCAACCGGTGAAATATCACGACCTCACAGAAGACAGGCGTTAAGTAGAAGTATTCTGCTTTTCCTCTGATGAGGCTGAGGCTTAATCGTGGTCCTCTTCCCCTTCCTATCCTTTTCTAGTACGAAAAGGATAGAAGGGAGGATTGGATGAAAAGGATTCTTCTTTCTGTTTACCCTCTGTCCATTAAAAGTATCTTGTTGCAGATGCCTATGATTAGCGGTCACTTAATATCAGATAAACTGCTTGATAGTTTGCCAATTTCTTCAATAAACCACGAACCCAAAATTAATACCTTTGGGTTTATTCAAATTAATGTATCATTCGTTATGTTTTTACTTAGATAGTGATGACCCTTATTGATTTAATTATTTTTATTCCCCCTTCTCCTATAGTCGTTCTACTTTCTCCTTCCAGTTCTTCCTTCGAATTTTTGTTTTACTAATCCGAATTTAAAGTTGGATGTTGTGACTAGAATTGAGAAAGGTATGCTTCTGTGGTTCGGGCATGTTGAAAGAATGAATGAAGAGAGAGTAACGCAACAAATTTATGTTGCAAAAGTGAGTGGCAGAGTTGGTAGGGAACGCCCTAGGAGAACTTATTATCGATCAGATTAGTGGTTTACTAAAAAAAAATGCGATATAAGGAGCACCCATAACCGACGACTATACGTAGATGTATGAATGCAGAAGCGAGAGAGGTATGCCAGGATCACGCCAAATGAAAATCCATTATCTCTGCCTACCTCTCTGGGTTACGGGCGTGAGCGCATATTTTATTTTAACCTATTTTGTCGATTACAATGTGGTCCTCGCGCCAGAAGTTTTGTCACCCCTGGATTCGTATTTACTTCTGCATTACAGACAGGTCACGATGATTTGTCCGTATATTAATCCATATTATTCCTTATGTGAATGTCAAAGCTGTTTTTTGTATGTTTTTTTGTGGAATAAAATATAATCGATAAGCCGCGCAATCGTTATCACATCATTGGATCGCACCGCATGGCAACTGGCGTAGTATTAACTTGCCTTATCGCACAGATAGACATGGCTGCCGAGTGATTATCAATGAAGTGTACACTCGATAATAGCGTGTTTTACTTGGAATTACATTTTATTGTTAGAATGATATCATGATAATTAGCCAAAAGACGTCTGCTCATGGAGGCGGGCCTTCCCCAAGCATTCCTCTACAAAGATCGGTACTCTGCCGCCCTCTTTTATTGCATAACTTACCGTAACTTTGACATGATCATCGGTCCAACTTGCCCAGCCGAAAGTTACTATCTAGTATAATGTAGGCTTGATTCGGTCTGGCCAAGATTGGGGTAGTTCATTGGATAAGGCGGCAAATACGGCGTCCTTGGTGAGTTTGCAGCCAGTAATACTGTTAAACTAAATAACTATACCCCGACTATAGGTGAGTGGCATTTGCAAGGGGTGTGCCAAGCTCGTTGAATAATTTCCCCTAGGTATTGCCTTTGAGTTTGTCATAAAATAGACCATGCTGTATACAACTTGTATGCAGATCACTTTAGACAAGACCCACGAGTAATGCACCGCCCGCATGCATTGACATTGTTATTCCGCGAAACGCGTTCATAAATGCATAGCTAACGACAGACACAAGAGGAGCGGCAGCCGGCAGAGCCGATCCGTGAATAATTGCCGCTATTTGCGAGACTTATCGGCCTCCGTGTGATACTAATGTATTTTCTTTTGCTTTCTTGTAACATTGACCTAAATGTTTACTGTATGTTCTTACATTTAACGTCTAGACTGCTTATCATATCGGTTAGAGAAGGTCCCTGGTGGTAAGGGTCCTATAGGTACAGACTCACCACACTTGATATATTAAGCGTGGTGTAAGTGATATTAGTTCAATGATGTCAGCCGATCATCATAAAATTTAGCAAACACATTGTCCCTGACAATATACAAAATTACATTTGATACTTACCTTTTATCCCGAAAATAAAACTGTCCCGACAATGATATTTCATACTATAGACTTGTTATACTCATACAAAATCACTGGTCAAAAGTGCTCCAAAGACATTGACACATGTCAAATTGTATAAAAAGGATAGCGTAATTAAAAATCATAAGAAAAAAAGAGGACAGCTAGTGTTTGTCACTCGAGCTTAAATGTAAACACTCGATGTAAGCTAAATAAAAAGCGTCCCACTTAGGACGCTTTCGAGTCTGCACTTTTCCACCGCTAATGGCATATCTGCTACATTTGTATTATAATATCATTTGTTCTCGAGCTATTTATCAAACCTTAATTTACAATATCGGTTGCCATGGTTATTTTCATGTTTTGACATATCTCACCTTATAATTTGAAGTTGTTATACGCGGAATCATCTTACAAACATTTCCAAAATGAGAAATGTATGCACGTGAAGTGTCGGATAGCAGCTAGTAACTGGCAACTTATAAATATATCGTGGTACGTTTTCAATGTCCTTTCTACCAGTGTTGTGGTCGGTAGTTTTAGCACATAACCGAGTCTGATATTTATAAATGTAGGTAATATTAAGTTACGATGCGTTGATGTAACGGTCATTTAACAGCTGCTTGTTCAGATTGTAGAAAACTCGCGTATATGAACACACCGTTAAAATGATTGCGTCTGTGACGCCGCACACTTCCGACGGACCGTCGGACCGGTCACTAGTTTTTTTATGTAAATACTTTCGGCGCCAGACATGGCTCTTCCGCCTCTAGGCGCCACACTATAATGTCTGTACAAATTGTCGTGAGTAGATTATTTTCCGCAATTTATCAAAATCCGTCGAGAAATTGAGGCAATGAAGAATTGACTTAATTTCTCTTTGCAGCCCAAGGTTGCCCACTGCGAGATGTAGGTTTCCATTGTTCGCCACAAAGATCTGTCCCCTGCCCCCTTCATCATCTCTTTATTTAACAGAAGTAAAATTAAAAGAAAATAGAGATCCATGCAACCTTTGGTCAACGATAAATGATGATTTTCAATCAAACTTTCAAACAAAAGTATTTTAATTATCGTCAGTATTTTGTTCAATATTTTGCATATAACTATAAAAAGTTATTGACTTTACTCCATTTTTGTTTATGTATTATATATTTACATTTTATAGTCTGTGCATTTTAATTTTGGAATTACTAAAGTGACCATAAACATTTTTTTTTTATTCAAGTGTCTGGCTGGAGAGATTTGAAGATCCGCGTCTGTCAAATTATGTTTTTTTTGTTCAACACGCATTCGTCGAATCACGTTTCGTATTGGAATGATTTACTCGGCTATAAAAGTTTTTCGATACGCATTATTAGATAGACAATTTTCGACGCATGCGGAATTTCGTATTAATTACGTTCAGCGACGTCACGTCGTGAAGTTTTTTTTTAATTGTAGCCAGTCTGAGCGATGCATTACTGTGTAATTTAAAAACATAGCTTTTCAATTTTTTACCTTTTTGTTAAACCAGAGTTGGTTAATATTTTATCGTTTTCGAACTTATACTTCTTTGGCTCGTTTGGGGAAAATTATAAGAGTGTTTTTTTACGATACGCGACACCAACTTCATGGTGTTACCATAGCAACCAATAGCCACTTTTTACATTTACCTATAATTGCAATTTATTTAATGAAACTGTTATCAATTGCATTTAATGTAGTTTTTTCACAGATAGTATTGGGACTCAGGATAATTTTTTGTGTTTTTGTTTTGTTTGTCAAGTAATAATATTTTGTTCGTATTTTTCCAAAACATTCGTTTCTTCTCTGACTTGTTTTGAACATTCAAATTCGACACCAACATAAAATTCACATATTTACGGTCTGTACTTCGCCTTTTCACATAAAACCATACCTAGTAGTCGCCAATCAGCGCCATCTAGTGAAGCGCCCGTGAAGCGCTAAACTTGTAAAGTGAACGGAGTTGCATAACCGCCGCGCCCGCTTCGCCCGCCAATCGCACGGCCTCACCTTCCGACGGCGCTTGGTCAATGTTACTGGCGGGCGGATTACAATCTAAGTCGCCCGACTTGGATTGTAACCCGCGAAACTTTAACTCTAGGTTAAAGTTTCTTTAACTCGATGATTACAGCTTATTCTATTATCTATGGCGGTAAATTGGCCGAAAGAGAATCTTTCATCTGCGTGTTTCGTTTTGTGCCTATTGCAATGAATTATTTAGCAGTTCGTAGTTATTTTACAGTTTGTCGTTTTTAGTTGTGCACTACTGGATGAGGGCCTCACCTTTTTATCGCAGCAAAGATCGGTCCCCTGTCGCTCTCATCCAGTCAACTCCCGCAACCTTGACCAGATCATTGGTCTATCTTGTGGGAAGCCTACCACCTCCACATCTGAACTTTTTGTCCATCCGTTACAGTATACTGACCTATAATGTTATTTTCGTTATAAGTAATTTAACTCTTTACTTGAGTTACTTAGCCTAATAAGATTCGTTGTCTATTTTTGGATATTTAAAACTGCTAGCGGAACTGAGGCAGGTTGTACCTGACTAGACTTCTAGTTTTCGCTGCATAAATGTTTTATCGTACGCTGATAAAGTAAAATAACATGATATATGGTTAGAGATATGTGTTGCCAATGTTAATTATGGATTTTCTGGTAGGTTACGATTGATCGTAGAGTTTTTAAGTTTGAATCATATTGCTGAAGAAAGATACTTTGTTTTTGTAGAAATTTAATTGAAACAATTTTTAAAACACTAATTTAAAAAAAAATATATTATTCAACGCCCACATACACATTTTTATTGCTAAAGAATAAAAAGTAAATATGAAACATTATGTTTATTTAATTACATTTAAAAATAGAATAGAGATTTTCCAGATGTGATTCAGGAATCGTACTAATCATAAAATTAACATTCCTCAGCTATCACACGTTGCAATGGCAATTTGTACATCTAAAATGAGTTTTAAAAATAACCTATTTAATATTCTGGCATTATCCTCGCAATGCAAATCGTCCGCGACATTTACTGTTCACAAACTTAACATTTTATAATCATACGCCAATCCAACATTAAATTGCGAGAGTCGATTGTGTATTCAATGCAGCCGGATAACATGAACAGGGACAGTGCTAGTGCTAACCGACCAAATTGGGAAGTAGTGTCGCCGTCATAAAATAACCCGTGTGCCGTTTTCTATTCCACCTGGCCGTGTAATAAGGCCGCCTAGCAACAGCTTGCCGCGCTTTTTGTACCTATCTATACAACGGCGTGCAAACCTGAGTGCTTTTAGTTTCAGCGCGTGCCACTTCGAGAAATGAGCGTTACACTTAGCAGAAAACAAACGCGAACTATGAATATTTTAAATTTTGCTTAGAACTGCATTTGAAATAAGAAATATGTAAATAGCCGCTTAGACATTTATTTACCTTTCGTACCTAATAAGGGTACGTAAAGCAGTAAGTTCATTGACTTATTATCATTTTCTTTAAACGTCTTGCAAGGAGTCAAAGCTTCTATATAACTCATAACCTTCGCGATCAGATCTCTCTTTTTTCACATTTAGAGCCAGAAAATTTCAAAGGTCACTTATTCAAAAATTAAAAAAAAAGAAAGGCAACATATTGTACGAAGTGTGTGAATCTTGTTACTAGATAATTCAACAACCTAAATCCATTTATACAGAAAGGCCGACCCGGCTAAGCGTATATATCAGTTTCGCCTTGAAAGCAATTAGATTGTGCGATGACAGTGTTATGCAAATTTTTAGGTGTACAATACTATTTTATCTATTTTTTTTTAATAGTAAAAATGGAAGAATAATACTGCAAAGGACATCTCCAACAAACAGCCACAGCTTACATTAAAAATACCCGTAATTTTACGAGTGATTGAAGAATCGTCTTTCATTGCATGTTTTCCTAGTGCTTGTTGTGAATGAAATGTATGAATGCAGTAATGTATAATATAATAAATAATCGTCTCGTATGTTGGGAAAAGGTCGGCTGTTGGTCGGGTTCAAACATGGCGGGCCACATTCTTGTTGGTAAAACATTAATAATTGTCAGCATAGTTTTACGATGCTTCTGTTATATGTCCTTAAGTAAATATTTATGTTAACCATATGTATTGTTTTGTAATATGTGGTTTACATTTATTATGACATATAATGTTGACTGATGCTTACAAATATTAGTAATCGACCTAAATGACTAATCCGATGACCTCGTAGCCTCCGTTACAACTGTAACGCAACGTTACGTTATACGTTACACATTTTTAAATTTCAGATTCATATTTTAGACTTGTGTAATTTTATCCAATAATCATGATTCCTTTTTAGTATAAGACAATGCGATTGTTGTTTATGGTAAAATATGGATGGCAATATCTATCCTCAATTAGTTACATTATTTTTATATAAAGTAAAGAGGTTTATAGTCCTGGAGCCCTATTTCTTTGTGTCGATGATCTCGACATCTTCGATCACTTAATGTTGTGCGTGGGAATTATTTCGAGGGTAGTTTTAGACACCCACTGCCTGTGTATATTTTTAGTTCTCTTCCTGTATAATTTGAGGCCGATATCAATATCAAATTTTTGTTCATTAATTCAATTATTTGACTTGTTATTATGTTATTTACATAGGTATTTTCTTATTTATTACGTCTATTAAATATAATTATAATTAATTTGTAATTATCTATTTATGTATTTACAAAGGAAAGTAATATATCAGTTATCTGGTTTCCATCGTACAAGCTCTGCTTAGTTTAGTATCAAATGACCATGTATGAATTTTATTATAATCTCCAGGATTAATATCCTGGACAATATTCACACATTTATTATTCTTATTATATCTTATTTAGGAAGGAAACAAATGCGAGTTTTTCATTTAGTAGCTTGTCATTTTGAAAATGATTTAGCCTTTTCAAAATGACAAGATTTGTGTGCAGTTGTCTCATCTACACAAATATACGGACAGACGAACATGTCCGGGTTCCTGAAGGGTACTGTATGAAGTCAACAAAACGAAGGTCTACATCAAGTAGTGGTCGTGTATTCCTTCATCGTGATGGTAAAACATTACCCATTTCCAACAGGAACGTTCTTACACTGATGGTATACCAGTAAAACTCCAGAAACCCTGCTGGCATTTAATATAACAGTATTTTAGGATAGCAAAAAATATGAGGTGAAAACGTATTTGCCTACGCATGTAAACTATTTATCTTGTCACATTTTGCGGTGTCACATATAAACCCATGTCGTGACACGACGCAGGTGAGGGACGGAATATCCTTTTAGTACTAGTGACGTCTATTCGACAATCGACAAAAGTCTGTTATCATTTCTGATGAAAAAGTTTGTTATGATATCGGTGAACAGTGATAAAGATATATATCAACTAAATGAGTGGGGGAAAGTTTTATTAGAGAACTGTAAGGAGTACTAATGACCAAAAATGTTAGAGATCCTTAAATAGGGGTTCTCAAACATTTTATACTGCTACTTCCTTCATACTTTTCTATCATTTTTATACTAAAAAAACTCCTACATGCAACATTATATTTTTTTCAAACGAAGGTCCAAATTTAGAAGACCTTAATGTGACAGTCGTCCACTGTCACATTAAGGTCTTCTAAATTTGGACCTACCATATCACCATACGCTCCATACTTACGATTCACATTTGAAAACAATTATTTGTGATTTCTTTAATTCCTCCTAGGAATCAAATAAAATTACGTTAATAACGACACGACGTAGCATAAGAGACAAAGACTTTAGTTTACAATGTCTTTATAAAAGAATAAATCTATAAGGTCGATAACTTGTTAAGATTTTGAAGTTACGTAAGTACATCACTACCCATGACACATTTTATTTTCACGCCCCCGACGTGCCGAGCTAAAATTATTATACGGACCACCTCCTGGCCCCACCCGCAGCTCGGCCGGGTCTCTGGGGTTGGGGGTGTAGCACGCGTCTGGATAACCACCCTACCAACACCCTGCTAAATAATTACATCGCATTCACGAGGTCAATGTCAGTGCAAAGTCGATCTACGTCAAAACACCATAGAAACGTGTATTTAATGGTCTAGGAGACGATGTAAGATCGACTTTCGCCCATGCCCATCAAATTATATTTGTACGCTATTAAATAAGTGAAGATTATGAAAAAGTTTGATTAAAATTAACTTAATTAAATATAGCCAGGAACACTTTTTTGGCAAGCTATCATAGGCGTGTTTATAAATCAATAAAATTAGTTAAAAAATGTGTATACCTTAATTGGTTAACAGATGGGCAAGGGTCGATCTTACACCGTCTCTTCTACTATAATTGCTGATAAAAATGTGTATTAATCTTAATTACATGTAGGTATAGTTACGACTAACATAAATCACGTTAACTTATTGATAAAGCGTAGTTTGAGTACAATAACTTTGGATTTACTTGGATGGACTAACTCAATTATCGTAACGCTACACTAAAGCTTTGGAACCTACCCAATTACAAGAAAAAAAAAGTTCCGACGACCTCTTTTACATGAAAGCTTATTAAACCAACTTTATAAATATGTATGTCTATTTTCTAATAATAATCGCAAATTATAAATGAATTCTCTGTCTCCCTCCCTAATCTTACTCCTCGTCGTCGTGATTATTAATTAATCGTACTGATTTGACCGTCATACTCCCCCCCAATCCCCATTTGCCTTTGGACCAGCTACTTCCCCCACTCTAGACGTATTTACTATCAATTAAAAGTTCTTAACCTTGATCGGTCGATGAAGCCGCTTCAAAAAGATAGAAATTACACAATTCCTACATCAATGTAGATTAATTACATTTATACAACGAAAATAAATAAATTAAAATAATAAATGAAACAAATTTACAAATAAATTAAAAAGAAAACAACCATTAGTCGTCTAACGTTAATATTTCTCGACGCATCTGTCTTATTAATGTGTGTTTTAGTTTAGTTAAATTAAAAATATCTGTATGATTGCGCAACTAAATCAAGCTATGTGGCGATATACTCTGTGGTAGAGGGCGCGGGAATTTGACAACTGTCTAATTATAAATTTTTGGCGCGTTGACAATCCGCTCCCCGCTCAGCGCACAAATAACCTTACCACAAACCGAGAAATGGACCAGAGTCCGCTCCAGAGACAACTTCAACATTTAATGATTCCGATTGTTTTTATTTATGTGTGAGTATGAAAAAGTATGACAAAGGATTTCAGTCGACAGTCACATAGTGTTTTCATATTGAATCCTAGCCTTTATCACGTGACAAAAAAACTAAAATACACGAGTAGACATTGTAGCGTATTATCCATAGATGTACATATACCTACATATACGTTTCACGATTACTTATTTTGTTGAATTGTTTTAGTTCATTTCTGTAATCATTCATCATATTATTTCTTCATAAACGTACGGTAAAGTGTAATTTACCTTGAGACTAGTAAATCAAATTTAATTAGTATACAAAAAAATATTTTTCTAGTGGTATGCTTGTATTAATCGTAGTGTAGAAGTAACAAGACGTTTAATTGTTTAATAAATATAAAACGTCTAGTTAGTCTAGTTGAAAGGGTCTTTGACTTCATTTTTACATATTTCTCATTTCAAGCGTAAACAACCGGTGCGTGCGTCTACGCTACGCCCAGTTCGCGTGTTGTAACGCATGTAATAAATTGAAGAACAAAAAAAATATCGTTCCTCATGTGGCTCATACAAAGAGAACGCTCCTCATCGAGTGGTTACAATGGCCGCCGCTTGCGTGTGTGTTGTTTAATTATTCACGCGTTACACACTTGGTGCTTGCAACGTGCACCGGAGGCTCGCGGCGTCACGTCACCGTCGCCATGTTGCGCCGTCTGCGCGCGCGCACCACCCGCCCGCGCGCCCCGCCGTCTGACGGCCGACTGCCGACTGACCGGTGACCTTGTTGTTTCGTCTCCTTCGCACCAACGTGGTTTTTAATAGTTCGAGTGCGACAAAACGAACGAAGAGGAATAAGTTGTTTGTGCACGGAAGCTTCTCTTTCTTATTTATTTAAACGTCCTTTTTTGAAATTTCGCCTTCGCAACATGCCGGCGGGCGGTCGGCGAGGAGTTTTGTTATGGCCAGTGTCCAGGGGTAACGACCTTGCGACCGGTTGGCAACGCGATGCCCAACTTAATTGTTATATCAAAACAAAATGATGCCAGCGAAAAAACTTCGCGTTGCCTTGTGGAGGCACGCTCAAGCACGGACCCGACGGCCGATGCTGAGGTTTTCCAGGTTCGTTTGGAGTTAGTTTAATAATGTGATAAATATCGTCGGTATAAATACATTTATAATAATTTTAATATTCAAATTCCCAACATTTTCGGTGCATGGCGACAAACTTTAGCATTTATCACACTTGAAAGTTAACAATCTAGGTGAAAGCGGGCGATTTGTATATCCAAATTGGGCTTAGACTGGACTAGAAATATTATACTAGACTATTTGGTGTCGTTGTAAATTTCTCAGTAGATTTTCATTTCTTTCCGTCGCTACGTGCGACTGCGAAATGAAAATCTATTCAGAAAGCAAACGTTTTAAAATATTTCATTCTATTTGATCCCTTTTTAATATTTTATTCTCCTTATTTTAAAATATCATTAGAGTTATAAAGTACTGGGGCGCCAGCGCGGAGATGTTAGTATCGAGCCGCTAGATAGCAGACGCTATGGTACCCCTTGGGTTCGTTGCCCCGAGCGTCCCTACGCCCGTCAGCTGTCGCCGGGACGTCGACCCCGGCCCTTAAGTCCCTGATACCCTTTTTATTCCCTAACAACCTTCCACGTGGTCCGTCTAATACATCTGCCTCGGTTAATTAACATACAAGATGTTTTGAATTCATATTCGGTTACCTTGCATATATTCTTAGACATTTTGCGTATATTATGTTGTTTATTTTGTTTTAAATTTGATAGTAATTTTATCTATAATCAACTTATTAAGAAATACTTAATACAAGGGAGGATTTAAAGGTCCATAGGAGATTTGAAGGACCATATAACCAGGTGTGGGATGAAATTACCTGGTGCAATCCATTCACAATCAACGTGTACATCTGCGTCGCTTCCGCTACACCTCTCGAATAGTAATGCACCACTAAAGTGCCGACTAATGAATAAATCAATTTGAATCAAAACAATGAACATTTAAATGAAATTAGTTGGGTTGTAACGCGCCGACTTTCTTACGCTAAGCGTAAAGGCGGTGCTATTCTCGACTTTGTTTCTGTGTTGTTGTAGGAGGCACATGATAAAATAGAAGAAGAAAGGGTAGGTACTACGGATGAGAGTCTTACACTGCCGGTACTTCTTTTTTTATTTGGTCGATACATTGATCGAAATATTTGCTGATGAAATTTTAAAATGGCCCCGCTTGTTTGGAAACCACATTTTCATATGTTACCGTAATATTAGATTAAAGCTGTAACTTTCTGTTTGCTGAACAAAGACATAAATTCACTTACCACGTTTTTTATTTTGTAACTTAGTATTACGATTGTTTGAATCCTTTCAGAGAAGATCTATTTTCATTTCAGATTCTCTCTCGTAAAATGTTGCGTAGGCGCGTACCTTGTACTTACATATATCCTCTAGTATTAAAGTAGTCATCTTCGTTTGCAATACACGACAAATAAAAGAATATTAAAAAGATTATTCCTTTTCAAACCTCAAAAAAATCTGCAAGAACCATCGGACCTTTAGACCCTAAGTCCGATTATTCATGTAGTGTGTTTTACGCTTTTTTTATTCGTGACAAAATGAGTGAACACTGCAATTTATCTTCTACGCGGTTATTTTCGTTGATATAAAGAATAATTAGCCATGTATTTAATTAATCCAAGAAAAAAAACCTAATTGGAATGACCATTTCAAAGTCGTATAAATTGTAATGTGTAACCAACTTTAAAAGCTTCAGATCTTAAATGTCCTACTGTTGTCGCTTGGAAGTATTTTCACTTATAGCACTATTCATGTACACTTTTGCTCTTTTTTCTGGAGAAAATTCCCGAAGAATAAGACTTTGCCTTGGTCTCGTCAAATTACCAACCTAACGAGGCCTCTCATATTGTGTTGGAACTTTGAGTAACAATTTGTCAGGGAAAGATGTCACTGAATGACTCCTATCCATGACGATGTCATCATCTTTGTGGCAATCAATGGGAGAGGCCTACGTCCAGTAATCGGAGAGTGTCTGAAAATACATAAGAAAGATGTCACCATTAGGCGACGCGAAGGTTTCAATAAAATCTTAATTTTGTAGTATTATTATTATCCGTACACTTTAAAAAAAAATGATAAATTTTTTTTATGGTAATTAATTATTCCCACATTGCCACAATAAAGGATTAACATTTATAATGATTCTAAATGCAAATTTGAGTTATTTTAATAACATGGTTGCACATAATTTACATTTGAAAATGGTTACCATATTGTTTAACGTATTGCTGTTGCGCGCGCTGCATGTTAATTTTTTTGTTTATGTTTGATCCTTCAAACTGTTCGCTATATTCGGGTAACTGACGTACAATAAATGTGTGAATTGTTTTTAATTCCGATAATGAATAGATTTAAAAACTAAAAAAAAACAAGTATCATTACATAAATCTATTGTTGTTTATATTTGCACCTAGATGGCGTTATTGTCAATCTAAAAAAAATCCTAAAGGATAATGGGACAAATTATTTAAATTATTGCATTGTCATTGATCCTAGACAAGTGTGCAACGTTTCGAATTAATCTGACGTTTTGAAGGGGATGAAAATAACGTTCAAAAATATAAGACAGTTTAAAATAAAACAATTACTATACATAGTGATTAATTATTTTAGATTTTTATGTTTAAATAAATATGTATTTTAAAGGAATTCTCAACGTTTTTCAAACTAGCGTGTGTCACGAACCTGTTCGTTTTAAATGAAAAAAAAAAAGTGTTCACTTATGAATACATATAAATTATTGTTTTATGCTAATCCACGTTTCAGACTAGAGTCCAAGCTGTTCGGGTTCAACGTCCTGACTATGTCTTCATAGATGGCAATGCGATACGCGAACTCGACTCGCGCTATCAGCGAAATGGCCCTCGTAACATGGCGATTGTGGCAACACTAATAAAAACAACATAAAAGTTGAATTGTCAACTTCCAAATAGGATCCCCGAATAGTAGTCCCGGAAGATTAACAGGAATCAATATAATATATAGGTCTCATGTCACCCATTTTATATTATGAAATTTAACTTCAATTAAAATTTAGTACAAATATTACACAAGTTGTTTCTTTCTCTAGCGTTAGGAAAATCCAGTTAGTGAATATTATTTCGACTTTGAATTTCAACCTGGGATACTATACGACCCGGCCGTAACTAGAGGAGTCAAAACTAGTATACAAAACCGGCCAAGTACGAGTCGGATTAGCGCGCGCAGGGTTCCGTACCATTATTAACAGTGGTAGAGCCCGCAACATCTGTTGCAGGAATGGGCCGGTTTGACCGGTGAAAAACCACGACCTCACAGAAAACAGGCGGGAAGTAGAAGTATTCTGCGTTTCGTCTGATGAGTGAGGTGCCGGAGGCATAATTTCAGTTCTCTTCCCCTTCCCATCCTTTTCTACTAAGGATAGGATGGGAACGGGAAGAGGATTGGACGGGGAGGGGGTTAACGGAGAAAAGAAAATATCCTTATTCCTGTCTACGCCCTCCACTGTCCATTAAAGGTAGGCAACGCATCTGCAACAAATTTACTTGGAGCGGATGTCTATGGGTGGTAGCTTTCATTTAACATCAGATGACCCGCTTGCTCGTTTGCCACCTTATTCCATAAAAAAAATCTATACAAAATCACGTTTATTATATGGGAACCCAATCAATATTTATTTTATTGTATTTTTTAGTATTTCTTGTTATAGCGGCAAAAGAAATCTGTAAAAATTTCAATTGTCTAACTATCTCGGTTCATGAGACACAGCCTGGTGAAAGTCGATAGACGGATAGCGGAGTCTTAGTAATAGAGTCCCGTTTTACCCTTTTGATACGGAACCCTACAAATTGCTCCCGGGTCGTAAATTTAGGAGCCGCGAAAAAATATATAAAGTAAGTTTTTTTGATAAAAATTGGCTAGAATTCGAGCCCCTGAATGATGTTAAAGTTCTCGCGAACTTGAAGCTATAACTCAACTTTTAATTGGCTTGAATAAATAATGAACACGTATTCAGATATTTCTGTAAAGTTAGTCCATTAGTGCTGCGGATTTATAGCTAAATTTATTAATGTCTATATATTTTTTGCCAAACGAATTTATTATGAAAATAAAAGATAAAAACACGTAAATAGCAGACGCATTAAAGGCATCTAATATATCTAGAAAAGTCTATGATCGTTGATAATAATCTCGACGGCATAAAAAACATTTGTAAATTATTAAGCCACGTCGTTAATTAACAGTATCAATATAGCTTTCTAAAATTATTATTTCAAATGTGATCCGCCCCTGCTTCACACTGTTTTGAAATCTATTGGAAACATACATTTTTTACATATCGTATATATATATTTTATATACGATATGTAAAAAATAAAAAAGGTATCCCATGGGAACCGTACATTTTTCCGGGATAAAAAGTGGCCTATGTGATACTCCAGACTATAATCTATCTCTGTGCCAAATTTCATCCAGATCCGATTAGCCGTTTTTGTGTAAAAGTGTAACAAACATCCAAACATGCAAACATATAAAACATTCGCATTTATAATATTAGTATAGATAGTATTGGATGCTCTATTACGACTGTACAAGATTTTTTTTATTGTTTTTAACCGTCATCCATGCTTAGTTTTAATGTCGCTTTCTTATTACTTCTCGGCGGCCAGTATGGGACTGCTGTCCCACTGTGCCGACCCCAAATAACGTAAGAAAAGGACAGTGAGATTATTTTGTCATTACGTTTTTGTAGCCGCTGAAAATCTCAAAAAAATTCTATGCAATGTAACAACTAAAAATATTAAACTCGCCGGCAACGCTGACGCTTTTATGCATCACGTTTCAGCTTTAGTAATTCTATACCGAGCAGATAAAACTAAAGGGCAATGCACCGCGTAGTCGTTGAAATAAATTGCATGTGCTCACTTAACTCGTGCAATTTAAAACACCAGTGTAAACTAACCTTAAGGTTACAATTATTCTTTGTTATAAACATGCAATAAAGCAACGAAATCTCTCGCGCGACACAGTACAGCGAACTCTACAACGACATTATTTAGCTTATTTTTAACATGTCAACGGGACGACGTAATTCTTCTTAAGGCTTTATATTTCGCATTTTAAATGTATATTTTCATTGCTATACGTTTTATGGACAAGTTTACGGCTTAATACGGACTATAATTTTGGCCGGTGCAGCGTTGAGTGTCAAGGGAACCAAAATATATAAGGAATAATGTATAGTTCGTTCATTTTAATGTGCACGCATACATGTTTATTTGACAATTATATTCTTTTTATTGCTTATGGAAGTTGACGTTAAGATAATAATTTAAACGAGGACCAAAAATCTCGGGTATGTTGGGTGCATGCCCCTAACAATATGAATAGAACTTTAAATTAGTCGTTCAGGTAACAGGACGTCACAAATGAAAGGGACATTCCCACGAAAAACATTACCCTCCTGTTCGAGCAAACATAAAACCTTTATTAATGAACTAGCTGTGCCCCGCGGTTGTACTTAAACAAAATGATATTACCTACTTAATACTAACATAACCTCATCATCATACCTGCCCTTTTTGATATAACTTTTTTTATTTATAAACCGATTGAGATGAAACAAACACTAAATGTTAAGTGAAGCTTACCACATTACATTAGTGACAACCGCACCGCAAATCGGTAAAGCCGTTTCTGAGATTAGCGCGCACAAACGCACAGACAATTTTTTTAATAATCATTGTTTTGAATTTTATTGCGTCTTCTATGTACAGACAGCGATCAGTTACATTTTTATTATATGTATAGATAATCTCACATGGTCAAAGGCGCAAGCTTGACAAGACAGCGGGCTTTTAAAGTCCTATTGGTTTTAACTAGTACTCGTTAAGTGATTTACTACTGAACTAGCGTTATCACAGGCATCTAGGCTTACAAGTCTGTTACCTTACAATACAGATTCCAGATTAAAAGCGACCATCTCTACAAAAAAGTAAACATGAAGGTTTACATAAGTATCCGGTTTTAAACATCCCTAGCTTTAATTACAAGTTCCTTTCTAAACGCACCCCATGTTTCAAGTGCTTGGGGTGCCTCGGTGTCATTAAAAGGGGTTAGAAGAACTGTAAATAGTGCGTACCTTAGGACCCTTAGGGATAAAATCCTAGCAAATAACTGCGTATAGGAGAGAATCGCACTGAAGTACTTGCTATGTACTTAAAGGCTGGGGTACCAACGACCTATGAAGGGGCTTATATATAGGAGAATATGCTTTATGTAATACATATTGTTGAGCTTTCTATGAATAGGTTAATTAATAACGAGTTGAAACCGGTACGTAGTAACGTTTGGAGCACAAAGTGATAGATACAGAGGCGTGGCACCCATTCAGATGTCAACATTGAATATATCTTACTAGTGACCCGCCCCGGCTTCGCACGGGTAGTTTCCCTGTATAAACTTTTATCCCTACTTTAGACCTTTAGGTAAAGCCTTTTTAGTGCTCGCCTAAGTAATAACAAATCTCTGTACATAATATCAAGTCTAAGGTCTTAGTTTGGTCTGTGCCTAGATATTTCAGGTTATCTTCAGTCAGTTTGTTCTTGTATGAACTTATGATTCTAAAACAAGTCAGGTGCTCTACTTAACTGGTTCAACAAATCTGACATGGGGTCGAAAATTTTCCCAATCGTGTGAAAATAAATTTTTAATGGATGTATATACAGTTCTATATCGAGATAGAAATTTTGTAAACAAACGTCACTTACCATACATGACGGCCATTACAGTTTTTATTTCATCGGAAATGTTGTAATTTTGTGGAAATCATGAGATAAGGTGAAGTGAAATTGTATAAAAAGGATAGCTTACGTTATAAAGTAATATGGGGAAAAGTTGTTTTTCGAAAATATTTTGGATTTCACGAATTTTGACATAAAAGGTAAGATAACTCTTTGTTTACAAAATTTCCATCTTGGCTTGGAACAATCTATATATTAATGTATTTTTTGTGACTTAGTTAAATATCAAATATAAATCACTTGGGATAATCATTGTAGCAGTAAGAGTCAGCGTATTCAATAAATCGAGTTTAAGCATAAGTTGGATAACCCTCGCTATAAATTTGAGAATCAAATTATCTCCAACATGTTCTAGTATTTAATTTATCACAGGTCATGGCGCACGTGTCGTAAATCTCGCTCAATATTATTTCCGTTCCATTCGAGTCGCTGGAAATGAGCGGGACGATTAATTTATAAATATATTGTGTATATACAAAAACATCGTCACATTTACTTACTGTTACCTGTACACACACACAACGGGAAAAACTCAAATTCCTAAGTACGGGCTAACTACGTAGCCTATTTAGAATAGTGGTATATGGGACCCTTTAGTTTTAACTAAGTACAGGTAGAAGAAAAATTAGAAATTTAAATCTCTGTAATCATAAATCTATAAAATTACTTGATTAATAATGTATGCAATGAAATCTAGTTATAAAGCTGCCTTATTATAATCTGTACCAGTTTATATACTGTTGTGTGTTTAATAATGTTTTATTATTATTATTTATTATCGCTTTTTGAACTGTTTTAGGGTAACCATTTTATTTTTTAATGGGTGTAGTGAAAACTTCAATAAATAGTTTAAAGGTCTAATGTGTTAGATGGCGCTAGTGATCTTAGAAGGTGTACCAACAGCGATCTTTACACATTCAGTTGCTGAATCTTCAAACAAGAAATCTCTTTAAATAGGTTGGTACCTCGGATATTATTTCCAATTTGGATGGATCATAATTTAATTAAAAGGCATTGAATTCAATTTTAGTTAAACATGTACCGGGTACCCGGTTTGGATCCGGTACCCGACGGATCCGGCACTTTTTCAAGGCAGGCGAGGTGCAAAGTTAAGCAGTATATATCACCACTATACATCTGCATCGCAAGATCGATCTACCTTCTCCTCTGTCCTAACACCTGTATTTTTTATTTCAATAATATTTAATAATGTTACGTCGTGGAATACAACTTACAATGTATGTTTTCAATTTGTCATTAATATCAAATACCTGACAAAATGTCATACGAAATCCTGACAAATGGTAACCCTATTTGTTCGCGCCGAAAATAAGCAGCCATTATTCTAGAGAGGCGTTTGACAGATCTGGATCGCGCGCGCTCTGCCAACCCGGTCCTGTCGCGCTGACGTTCAGGAATTTATCGTTTTTTGCCTCTAATTTAAAAAAGTCGTTTACGAATTGACTACAAATAACAAGATATTTAAATCACATCATTTTCACAAAATGCGTAGGTATACTTTTATTGCTTGTAAGTGGGGTAAAGAATGTGGTGATTTTTTTTTTACTTTGATATTTGTGTTATATTTTATCTGTTGTGTCGTCGCATAGTTTTACTTGTCATCATGAAAATAAGAATTGAATGCTGTTACTAAAACGTATTTTTTTGTTACAGGTAATTGTGTGCTAGCAATTCGGTATTGAAAACTTACTACATTAGTGAAACGCAAGTATTTAACGCCTTATGTTTAATTGAAACAATTTATTATACGGTAATCCCGTAGCACCTTGTGGCATTGGTTTGAATAGGTTTAGCAGGCTTAACAGTTTATATCAAGACTTTAGGATCGGGACTTAAATAGACTTAGATATTTAGATTTTAAAATAATATCATCCTTTGTAACCTTTTGTGGTGGACTTCATTAAATTCTACTATTAAAAGTCCTTTGACGTTCAAGTGCGTAGATTGCTTGACTCAGTTGTACATAAAAGTATTTCATACCAAAGCAAAAGCCCGGTAAACTGCAACAAAGCTTAAATGACATTTCCGTTTTTTTAAATTGTCGTTCCAAAAAGGCAAAGGCAACATATCGCGCGCGTCCAGAGTGAATAGTAAACAGCACTAACGCAGTTATTGCCCTTTCGCTATGAGTCAGTTATGACCGACTCTCAGTTTTGTCCTATATGTAGATGTGTAGAGTCAAAACAAATGCTGCGCCATGCAGAGTGCCTCACGCTCGTATGAATAATTCCTTATAGGAATTACGCTAACGAGCTATTTCCCATTCCTTTTTCTCTGTTGTGTTATATAGCATGTTATTCGTATGGAGAGCGCGTACTTCAATTATTATATCTGCTAATTATCATCTCGTCTATTTATTCTTTTTTTAAAACTTAGTTGAAGAAATGAAAGAAGGTTTTATATGTTCAACATTAATTTAAGAGCTCTTGCCGTTGGAGCAATCTCCAGGCATATACATTTATAACAATAGGCTGCTGGGGACGAGTCTATCGTATATCGGTCACTGGTTGGATCGGAAAACTGATCTTTTTAAAAACATGTATTTCGCGTTAGCTGAGTATTGCCATATCATTTGTGGTATGGGTCAAATGGAATATTATGAAATACCTATTCGTATAGCATATGTGATAGCGCCGTTTATGTGACAAATTACAGTCTCCATATCTCTATTGCAATAATAATAAATAATTACTCAGTGATAGATATACATATATTATTTAAGATAGCCCCCTTTCCTCTCTCGGAGAGGAGGCCTGTACCCCAGCAGTGGGGAACATTCTAGAAAAGGCTGATTTATTATATACATTTTGAAATTTTAATATTTGCTACAGTTAATTGTAGTTTACAAGTGTTTAAATGAGCATTGTAATAGTTGAACCATTGTACAGAGTGAATGTAAAGAAAGTGGTCGCTGCCAATAAACCGTGCGGTTTGACAGATTTGTTATCTAAGACGTTTTCATTCATTGAATTTTCATTCGTTTCAATTCATTCATTCGTTGGATGTTAATTAATTTGCTAGTTTAATGAACATGATCGATAAAATGAAAATTGTTAGAGATACATTTTATTGTCGTTTTTCTATACTCCGACTGTCACTAACGATTCTAGGACCTGACAAATGCATGATGGACATTGGTGTTTGTCACTTATATGAAGTCGTGGTAATTTACTTTAACCCACATTATTTAACTTGGATTCCATTGTATGCCAGATATACACGGGCTAAAAATAAATAAAATAATATTTTGAACTTATATAAAGTCCTACCATCTATAATGTAACTCTAGGGTAGACTAATTTTGTATGTTTTCTCAATATCAACTCCTCTATAGCTCTTTGGTGGCGGTCATATAAGTGAGATTAGATTAAAGCCTAAATCATATGTATGAAATCCTGATTTCACCCGTACGGGACGAGGACGGGACGTGATTACAGCGTCCTACTGTTTTACAACAACAAATTATAATTATGTGCCACGTCCCTGCCCCATCTGTGCATCCGTGACATGTACATTCGTATACATTTCATATGAAACAATATTTCCAAAACATCCCGTCCCGTCCCGTTAGATGCCATTACGTATTTGAATTGGCTTTAGGACTTTAGTGCGTTCAATATAAATATGTTAAAAGTATATTTGTAACAAAGAGCTGCGAACATGTTAGTCGGACAGCGACGTACCGCGTTGCGTCACTAGTGAAATCAATGGTCGCGGTGCGCGGTGCGGCCCAGTTGTAAAGTTGACCTTGGTAGCCTCGCCTGTCGCCCGCCAGCCCACCGCGATCTCTCGATAACGAAATACTATATTTATTATTACACCGCACGGCAACCGACCGAAATTATATCACATCCCTTTTACCTCTATCGTGTTTTTTGATTCAATAGCACAACACTAGTTCACAACGTTATCTGTATCTTGTATTTTTAATCTGTACCGTGTGTGTTATAAATTAACTGTCGATATATTTTATTTATCAGGAAATTTACCTTCAAAACAACTCTTATCTTAATTTTTATAATACCTTGATTTAAAACTAATCGAAAAAAGTATATGAGTGCTAAAACCGGCTAGAATAGATAAATATCTAACTAAAAAGAATGTAAATTAGAATGTCTGACATAAAATAAATGTGATACCGTTATTGTGTACATAATTGGTTACTCTTGTCTGTTACAAAGGTTGAGGGCATGATAGTTGGCGCGACGTGTGATGACGTCACGCGGCAACATGGCCGCCGGGTCCGTCGCGTCGTCGCTTCGCCGACAATCTCGCACGTCTACATTGGTATTGGTACATACCTACACCTATACGCCTAATAGACTGCATATCGCGATTCTATTGTGTATTTGACTTGTAAATTGTCGTTGGCCTCTTTCAAGGTCGACTTATATCAGTCTGTTCGAAACGTTTGTCTACGTCGTCGTTACGTATTTTCGAGAATTGACTATTTTTCCAAAGATATTACAAAAAATTACGTAATATTTGCTTAATATTGTTCACGGTACTCATAACTTCTTTTAGTGATGTTGAAGAACCAAAACCTCTTTGGAGTCTTCTGTCGGCATCGCTAGTAGCCGACCAGCGTGCCGTGTTTTTTACGTAAATATTCTTAAACTTTCCATTTTATTACTCCCTATAATTTGACGTAAGTTGGGAAGAACTATTAGGGGAAAAATTAAATGAATTCTCTCATTCAAGACGTCAATTTCGGTGATTTAATCATAGGTATTCAATTGGAAAAGCTAAAGCCTAAAGTTTTACCTGTAGCCACTACTCGATGTAGGTTTTGCATGTTAGTCACCGCAATCGGCAATTGATTATTTGACCACTCGTCCATTTTTTATATCTTATCTACATATATCAGTATCTTGTGTGGCTATATTTGTAGCAAAAATTAATAATAGACGTGTTCATCTTTCGACAATACGGCCCAGACATGCTTTGGCCTAAACTACACATCGTAAAAAAGACAATATTCAAAACGGGTGCGTGGCAACCGCGCCTCGAATCGTAAACACGAAAAAAGTGTAAAACGAAAACAATAAACTTGTCTGCGATGGAAGAGCCATCCGAGGCGAGTCTGGCAACATCATCGTATACAACCGCTTTAAGTAGGCGACTCGTCGTTAAAGCGTTCAGTACATCGGTGGTGTAAGTAAACTCGGTCGGGTTACATCGACCGTGGGCGGTCAATGCATTAATATGTGCGCGCGGTCACGGGGTCGCCGCACCGCGTTTCAGAACGCACCCGCGTGCGCTCGAGTTTCAAAATGGCGACCCACGTAGTAGGCGCGCCGGCGTCACGTAACGCGGATTTTATGCTTATGCTATAATTTCGTGTAATTTATATTCAATACGGCGACGGCTTCTAGATATCGTCAGTGCGGCGTGTCCGGGTGGCGGGCCGGAATACTGATGGCAGCAGGATGCGGCTGCACTCTGCATATGCATCGCCGACACCGCTTCGTATTCTTTAATCTGAATAAGCCGAGAGCTTATCGCGAGCGCCATAGGGTCCACGACATCGGGCACCCTCACGCCTGCATTCAATTATTCCTTCTCGGTCACAATGAATAAATAACTGCGTACTTTCTTTGTGCCCGTACCATCAATATTTATGTATCGTTACTGTCGTGCGGGTAACTTAATGTTTTCGCACTTCGCATCTCACTCATATGTTAATTATTGAATCGGTTTCAAGAGGCTTTGTTAGCACTGCTACAGGAAATATATATTCCCGTGTTATACGCGATATATTGGTACGCGATGAACTCCAAAACTCGATCGTAAAAATTCTATCTTAGTGCTCGCCTACGTAGTTTGAGTTGTGCAGTGATTATTGAGAATGTTTATGAGTAGATAAATCACGTAAATACCTATTGTACGTGATTACCTATCTTTACTTTCCATACAAAAAAACTGGATTACTTCCAATTCACATACAAAGTATAGAGAATTTTGAAATGGAACTTGCGATAGTGTGACGTGTTGTCATTAAAATGTCCAATAGCTTTGTTGATTGTAAAGATTATCATTTATTAAAACTACAAGGACGAAGGTAACACGGTATTCGTGTGACTAATAAAGTTAATTTACTTCATAGTCCAGTAAGTTGTTATGAGTTACCTTTTAAAAAAGCATCAGATGTCATTACAACTAGATAAGTTATATTTTGTTGTAATTTATTATACTTTAGCGAAAGGGTGAAAAAAAACTTCGATTATATTGTGATCTGAACTTTTTAATACATATAGATGTCTAACTATTTTTACTAACCTAACGTAATCTTGAAAATCCTTTCTTACCGTGGGTTTACACTGCCGAAAAGATTGACGCGAAACATATTGTCATTTTACGCCAGTGGAAACTGTGTAGCGCACGCAGTACATGATAATAGGAAGCCGCGTGAAAAAACTCACGAGTTTTTAACGCGCTCGCAGAATACTTAAAAATGTTCCCGACATTTTCGCTTAATCTAATATAGATTAAAAAAAACATTTGTCGATTCGTGCCAACAAACAGAAGGATAAATAACAGTTTGTTTATAAACAAATTGATTAGTCGATTTGCAACAACAATAGTGTAATTAGCATTTTGGCGCCATTCGTGACATACAGTTGGGCACAGATAATAATAATTTATAGGCCGTGACCCGAATGATACGACGCTGTGAGTGCACTGCAAATGGAATTCAGTTACTTCCTAGTTATACGTAATGCTTTAAAGTAGGACCGATTGATGCAGATAAATAGTTCTTAGTCTTGCAAAAGTATTGTAAAAAATATTTATATTTTAAAATTATTTTAACAGTGGTAGAGTCCGCAACAACAAACTGTTTCATGAATGGGCCGGCTCAACCTCACAGAAAACAGGCGTGAAGCTGAAGTATTTACACTGCGTTTCGTCTGATGAGTGAGGTGCCGGAGGAATTAAAAAAATAATAAAAAAAAACAAAAAAAATATAAATAAAAAAAAATATATATAAAGAAAATGCATGTACTTATCATTCACATTACTTTACTTATGTCCTGTCCATTAAAGGTAGGCATCTGCAACACATTTGCTTGTTGCGGATGTCTATGGATAGCGCTCACTTAACATCAGGTGACCCGCTTGTCGATTGCCACCTTCTTCCATTAAAAAAAATATGTATTAATATTTTTAATTCAAAGAGTTTGCAATCTTTATATATGTACATTAGCCGAGCTCCGCTGTCCGCCTCTCTGTACCTACAATCATATTTTACAGTGTAGCATTGATGCTCGTCGGTTCAGCGTCTTTTTACCCCGACTGAACCAGAAGGACGGTTATAATTTTCGCGGGTATGTATATCTGTTCCATACTAGCTCCATTCATCCCTTGAATTTGAATAAAATGAACGATACATATACGATTGCGACGGCAGTTGTATGTTGTATGGGATAAAAATATATGAATATCAACCTTAACATATTTATTTTGCTCTGGGTTTTTCAATTGAGTCTAAAGCTTGGACAATTCAACATACAAACACATCGTAATGACTTGGTGTTCAAATAGTAATACGATCGCTCTGTGTCGGCTTCTGCTGCTAATGTGCTGTATAATTGAAAGCCATTTACGTCCAGCTTCCAAACATCGGCCAAATGTTTGTTCAAACCTTAATATATTTGAATGGCTTGTTTTGTTTGAATAAATACTCACTTTCATTATCTATAGTAAGTAACATGATATAAGTATTTTCGGACTATTTTACTAATTCCAGGGTGAATGGTGATAAAAAACAGTATCTACGAGTTAAAATTTTATTCGACTAGTTATATTTAAGGAAGAATTCGAAGAGATTTTCATGGACTACGTTTTCATTTCGAATCCACAGATTTTTTTTGACTTAAAAAAGATCGCAAAGTGCTTGAAACCTTCCAAAAACGCAAATCATGTAATTGGCTCAGTACAGATTTTAATGTGATATTTTTGTACGGTAAAATTAAACATGAAACATTGGCGACGTTTCGACAACTTTTCAATGTACAAATCCAGAGGTTAGAAAGTGGAAACATGACTATACAACCAATTTTAAAGTCAGAGAACACGCGCCTTCACTATATCTTTGCCTCAAAAGAGGATGCTGCCAATACCGCCCTGACTTCCTCTGAAGATGATGGTACCAATCCAACACGAGAACGTCCATCCTTGTATAAAGTCGGTAGTATACTGACTAGACCCCAAGGAGCGACGGATCCACAATACTGTAACACGGACCTTTGTGTGAATGAGCCCTAATACTGCCCTAAGTGTTCACTATATGTACCTACTAAAAATCTGTTAATATTGTTGACTTACAAATCACGTCTGGACGTCTGTCTGTATTTACGAGCGTCGTTGTACGCAGTAGCCCCGGCTTCTGTCCACTTATTTACGTCAACACAATATTTATTTATGCAATTGCAGATAGCGAATGACCTATTTACAGCCCTCGCCTATCTGTCCAACGGTTTAATAAAACAATAAACGCTAAGATCGCTTTGCGTGTCAACCAATTTATTGTAAAGTTAAGTAGCCTATATAGAGACTTGACTGAAAGGAATTTGTCAGTTTATTTTTCTTAAATTTTATTACACAAATAAAATCAAGTGTTGCCAACAATTGTATTCTCATATTTACTACAATAAATAATTATAACAAAGTAAGTACTTATTTTAAGTATAATAAATGTTTTATGTGGCATTTTGCTTTATTCTACGTTAATTTACGATACTTTTCTTTCTTTTCTTTTCTTTCATAAAATTCATGGACACGTCGCACTTTCATGACTGCAATCTCATCTTGACATGTTTTACAAATTAAGAACTACGTATACTAATTTTATAACAATAAAATAATTTAAATGAGAGGTGCTTGGGACACCTCTTTCATTCCTTATAAATGTATTTTATCTAGATTGAAAAGATACATAGGCACTAAGGCCCACAGGGTCACACCCTTGTGGTGTAGTTCACAACCGCGTGCGCACGCGCCGGCCCCGACCCGCGATAGCGGCGCCCACTACCGATAGTAGCCGTTACCTATTAAATCGTCAAAACGTAGACATGTATTCCCACAATAATATGATTATAGATCTAAGAACGAACCTTATACCCTCAGCTTACCTCGCGTTGATGGTTTTAACTTAAGTTATGGGATAAAAGATATCAACCATATTCGCACAAACACAAAGACAGAGATCGTCTTGTTTGTCTATCGCATGCCTGTTGTTGAAAAGGTCTGTAATCGCGAAAACACGGAACTATGTCCTCCTTATCGATCTGATCCCATTAAAAAGACGTAAAGACAGACAGAGGACATTAAAAACAATATTTATAACTGAAATACCATAGTTACAGCTAAAACTGGAAAAACCCAATAAACAAACGTAAATGCGAACTGGTTTCGGCTTGTGTTAATAATTCGAGGTTCGGCCATTTCTCTATGTTGCTACGCCTCCCAAAGATATGTTAAAACGTTACTTTTTATTATGCTAATTATATATTTCGATGTTTATATTACTTAACTTCTTGAAGTCGTTAATCGACGATTAGGCGACTTCGAGAAGTTGTAAATCGTTCAATAAAAACTTGTTCCCTTTCTAAGTTTTGTTAAAAACTTCGTTGTTAATCGGTTTTACATAAAGACATTATGTCTTGTCGTACGTAATATCCTATAACTCTATTACGTGTTCAACTATTACCAATTTTACAGTGGTAGAGCCCGCAATGATGGCGAGCGGATTTTACGGACGAGGGATTGGATAGGAAAGGGAAAAATCGTTTTTTCTGTTACCCCTCTTCTGTCCATTAAATGTATGTTAGCTTGTTGCAGATAGCTATGGGTAGCGGTCAGTTAACATTACGTGAACTGCTTCTTCGTTTGCCACCTTCTATAAAAATTAAATTACAGTCAATTTTCACAAAACGTTCATAAATTATATAACTAAACCTTCCTTGTCAATTGCTCCGTCTAGTAGTAAAGCCCGCACGGAAATCAGTTTAGGAGTTTTTGAGTTCAGCGTGTACAAACAGATGGTTTGTTTTATATTTTACGTATTATTGTAGGTACTTATAGCTCATATTGTTGCATAGTTTTTTTGTATTCCCTTGATTTCGTTTTTTATATAATTTTGTTTATGCATCCATACGCTTGATGAGCGCTGTGTTTATCTGTAACTGAGATTACATAGGTAATAAGTAACAGGTAATTAACAGTGGTAGAGCCCGCAACAACAACATCTGTAGCACGAATAGGCCGGCTCGACCGGTGATATACCACCACCTCACAGAAAACAGGCGTGACGTAGAAGTACTCTGTGTTTCGTTTGATGAGTGAGGTGCCGGAGGCCTAATTTCAGTCCTCTTCCACTTCCCATCCTTTCCACATAAGGATAGGATGGGAACGGGAAGAGGATTGGACGGGGAGGGGTTAACGGGGAATAGGAAATATCCTTATTCCTGCCTGTGCCCTTCTCTGCTCATTAAAGGTAGGCAACGCATCTGCAACACATGTGCTTGTTGCGGATCTCTATGGACAGCGTTCACTTAACATCAGGTGATTCGCTCGCTCGTTTGCCACATTTTTCCATAAATAAAAAGGTTTGATATAATGTATACGGTGAAACTAATTCATGTAATTTTGTATCTAAACCATGTTAAATAAATAAATATTATGCAGTTATAAAAAAAAAACCATCGCCGGCGGTAAAACGAAACATTTTGCTCGATAGAATGTTTAATTCAATCCGATATTATGCAGCCACTAAAGCTGTCGGGTTTTGTTATCGACGTAGTTAAATAACACATTTTATTACTAATACTAACTTATTTAATTCGGTTAAATTGATAACAGTGCGCTAATGACATCCAAAGTTGTCTTTAAAGTGGCAACGCATGAATAAAGTGACTTTAATGATGCATAACGATCATTTGCGTTCAGTAAAACAATATTTGTGTACACTGTATAGAAGACTTATAAGTGACAGATTAAATAAAATGTAATATCTGGTTAGAATTAAAATTTAAAAATGTACAAAGAACACAGATCCATTGCTGGTAGAGCTGATGGACTGCAAGATCAAATTGTTCTGGAAGAGTGGCCACAATTAGCAGGTCTCCCACAAGATTGTTTCGATTAAATTTGCGGGAGTGCGCTGGATGACGTATAAAGATTTAAGTTATCAAACAACCTATATTTTTTTTATGGGATAAGGTGGCAAACGAGCGAGCGGATTACCCGATGTCAAGCGAACGCCACCCATAGACATCCGCAAAGAGCAAATGTGTTGCAGATGCGTTACCCACCTTTAATGGACAGAGGAGGGCTTAAACAGGAATAAAGAAACTTCCTTTTCCCCGTTAACCCCTCCCCGTCCAATCCTCCTCCCGTTTCCATCGTACCCCGATGAGGAAAGGGTGGGAAGGGGGAGAGAACTAATATTAGGCCTCCGCCACCTCACTCATCAGACGAAACGCAGAATACTTCTACTTCACGCCTGTTTTCTGTGAGGTCGTGATATAATAGATCAAGCTAAACTAGCAACAAAGAAGCAGAGAAACGTGATCTTAGTGCTTTATTCTTATAGGAAAAAATGACGTTATGTCGAAGTTGCGCCATATTTTAATAGTATTTTGATGAGTTGTATTTTATAGTTGGCGGCGATTTAGTGCCGGATAGCGAACCCGCTGTCAAAAACCTCGCACGCACTTCGCGATCTCAGATATGTTAATTTTTATTACAAGATTTATAAGTAGAGCCCACCAGCGATGTACGAATTCTCCGCAGTCTCTCGGCTGGGAACTATTGAACGGAAGCTCTTCCCCAGTCTACCAAGGTCTCTAAATAGCCAACTGGTACTCGACTGTTCATCTTATTACAATAGCACATAATTCAGCAATTCTTAGTTACTCTAAGGGTCGTGCACATTGACTGATCATATTTAAGATGTGCTGTAAACTGTGAACAAAACTGTAGTGCATGGTATATAACTTTCGTGGTTTTTACTCATACAAAGTTTATACGCTATGGTCTCGGGCTGACATGCAACTGTGCCGAAATATCGGGAGCTTAAACGGGCTAATCGTGGTAAGAATCCCGTTTCTTACAAACCTTTTATATGTAGTGCATGGTTTTCAACAAAACGAGGTGATATCCGTTAGAAGAGGTACAAAATTACAATTATGTCGGCATTTACTGATAGATAAATGACCTCCAAATATTAGTAATAACAAGTCTAAATTTTTGAAGGTCCATCACGAAATATAATTTCGATAAAATCAGTTCAAATCACGTATTTATTTGTTAGAACCAAAACGATATCAAATGTCATATGGGTAAGTCTATTGGAAGGAAGAATAGAAGGTTTTTATGCTTTATTTACATTTTTATCGTCCTACGAACGAGTGTTAAATGGAAAATTATTTCTTATATAAAACACATTAAATAAATATATAAACGATAGGAAGCTACCAATATGATTTGTCGTGTGATTGAGCTCCACTGCTGAGAAAGAGTTTTGGCATGGGATTTGCACAACTTTAAAATGATAGCAAGCGTACTGATAGTTTATAACATTATTTTCTTTTTTTATTTCTCTCCGAGACAGGGAAGGGGGAAAGGTGTAATCCACCACGCTGGCCCAGTACGGGTAGGTGGATGTCATACGTGTTCGTTCTTTTAATAATAATTTGGTAGTTCTAAAATATGCCCGTTTCACACACACACATTAAAGAGCGTTACAACAAAGTAAAGAACCTATCTGGGTTCAAACCCGCGATCTACAGGTCACAGTGCGTAGGTCTGCGCGTCTGCTAGTTCATTCAAACTGATGCTGGCTGTACAACCCTCTCTCTCTGTCTCTCTTCAGACGATGGTCGTCTACTGCTTAACATAGACCTCTTCCACCGCACTAATTCAGTGCACTCCCGCCTTCCAGATCCAGATCAAGATCGGTACCTTGATCAGATCATCGGTCCATCCCGTGGAAGGCTGTACTGCACTGATAAACGAACAATGTCAGAATTAGTAATTTATTTAAATTTTGTTTTTTGTTTCAGGTAAAATGAATCTATTCATCAAATAATCCGGTTTCCTAGCTTAAGGTAAACATTATTGAAACGTAGTTTACGGTAGATTATGTCTAGTTTTTTTGCGGTCAACCCAGCTACGAATTCTCGAGAATGTCGCACACAATTTAATGTAGGGCCATTTCGAGGGTAATTCTATGTGATAATTGAAATTATAATAATAATAATATGATAAAATATCCTGGGACATAATTCACACACGGCCATCTGAACTCAAACTAAGCGGAGCTTGAGCTACGGAGACCAGATAACTGATATACTACGTCTACACAAACAATTGCATCCAGACTCAGGACAACCGCACGCACACAAATGTCTGTCCCGGTTGGGAATCGAACCCACGACTTACGGCGTGATGAACATATAACCACGCCAACCAGTCCGACCACATTAATATGACATTAAATAATATATTACAAAATAATAATAATTACATACATATACATTTAAGTAAATAATTATATCTTGCAATACAAAATATTGGAATATTTTGTGGGGAAGGTAATGTTATCGTACGAGCTTAGTGAATACCGCTTAGCTTAAGGGCTATATATTTGTTTATTTTAATAACATAATATTACTCTCTCGAGTTGCAATTGTGATAGGTCGTTGACTCCGGTTCGTCCACCCCTCGCTAAATGCGAGTCCACCTGATTTGCTCTTATTACGTACTATTCCCGTTCACTCTCGCCTGACATTTTGCACCAGGAGCATTAGGACAGGCATAAGCCAGGTTATTTCTGACACGCAGACTCTAGCTTCAACACGATTGTCGTGTTTGATGTTAATAAATGATCTGTGGAGATGCGACATGTTACTGTCTACTGTTTGTTTGAAACGCACATGTAAATTGAATCTTGACGTAACTATTTGTGGTCTATGATTAAGTGTCAGATTTAAGCGGGAAATTTTGACCATCGACTATAAAATATTGTTTGTTGATTTAATAATTCTTTATTATTTTTTAATGTTCATTACATACATCACATAACAAGAGAATAGAAAGATAATATTTGAAAGATTTGGGGTATCGGTGATTCCCTGGTAAACTTTTGCCGTAAAAATCGAGCTTCACCGTTGAATTTGTATGTAA
>JWHW01030081.1:5438-18655 GCA_000931545.1 Papilio glaucus | reverse complement strand
TCCCCGCCCACGCGGGCCTGCCGCGCCCCGCCCCGCCTTACGTAACTCAGACATGATTCTGCAGAAAGCTATAGGCGCTGCAACCTGCTACATTGTAAATAGAAGCTGTCGGTTAGCAACAGCAAATGTGTTTGCAGAATATTTGTAGACTTTTTAAAACACTTTTTTTTCCAGCGACGTCGTACAGGTCCGGCATATAATAAATCAGTATTTACTCAATTAAATCAGTCTTTCCTAAATAATGAAACCATTAATATGCACTAGCACATCATACGATATGTAATAGTTGACTTGGCATAAGCAGCCGAGGGACTATCAATCGTTACATCGGTTCAAATGAGTAACAATGAAAGTGACTTCTAAATTTACCTAACTACATGCACACACATATTTTTTAACTCTGATTTACCGTTTTTTTTTAATGACCGAAAGAGTTAGGATAGTGTTATTTATTTAAAAGAAATGTGACCATTCAGCTGCATTTACCCTTAGGCGATGATTGAGATCTCCACACATCTTTAAATAATATTGTTTTCGAGCAGGTTTTAATTTTAAATTCTCTCAATTCCAGGTTGTGGAGACGGTGGTTTGCAAGCCGGAGCCACCTGATTCGCCGCCAAAGAAGGCGCGAAACGAAGACTACGGCTATGCTCTGTACCTGGACCCCTACGCTCACCTGCACTACCGGGCCGCGCCCACGTTCAGGCCCTGGGGGAAGACGGAGCCGACGCTCCAGCATCCAGAAAGAGTCGTCAGGCTGGCCGACTGCACCCGCTTCGAGCGGGACTTCCAACCCAATGTCGCGCTCAAGCCCCTGACTCCTCCCGTCGATGACGTCACCTCCTCCACCTCCCCGCCACCGCACGCCGACTCCGAGATAACGGCGAGGCTGCTGGACGTGGAGGCGAGGCTAGCAGAGCGCGTGCGGAGGCTAGAGGAGAGGGAGGCGGAGGTGGCAAGGCGGGAGGCTAGACTAGAAGAGAGGGAGAGGGAGCTGGACAGAAGAGAGCGAGCCGCAGAGGAAACGGAGACGGAGAAAGAGAAATTGGAGTCGGGGGCGCCGTCGCCGCGGGAGTCGCGGAAGTCCCCGGCGTGTTGACCCGCGCGAGTCATCGCGCGCCTCGCGGCCGTGACACGTGACGCGGCGCGCGACAGACGCTAAGTGACGTCGATTGCGACGACGCAGTACAAAACTTTGAGGTGCTGAATGATTTATAAAATGAAAGAAATATGATTTCGTTCGGAAACGCCTTGTGTATGAAACGCCTAAATTTTAAACTTTTTTGTCCAATGGCATATTATGTTTATTGATACTGTTGTAAAAGGATTTATGCTGTTTTTTGTGAACTGTGCGCTGTGGCGATATGCGCCGCAGCCTTGCACATCGCTGAAGCGCAGCGGTTCAACATGTAGAGTAAACGATGAATACAGTTGTAGGACAGAGGAAATATATTTGTACATATGTTCATATCAAGTACAGTTTTGTGAGATCACTTGTTATTTTCTACGTAATTGCCAGTTATTTTCCTTGTAGACTCTTCGATGTGTGCCATTCTGAAGGTACAGCCGTTGCCTTTCCGTGTAACCTCACTCTGTGCTTTTTTATTGAATAATTAATAAAATACTCAAGGTTATATAATATAGTGAAATAGTTGATAAAGCCTAAAACCGTAAGCATAATTTATACAGGGTTATTCTTAAGTTTTTTACACAACCGATTTAAGCAGTTTTTTTAATATACCCTCTTTTTATACCTGTCATCGTTATAATTATATGATACTACACACACACACACACACATGCAACGCAATTACCATTTATATTTGTTTTACTGTCATTTCTTCGTACATCAAATATTTTAATAATACTGATATACATATCAGATGTTTTATATAAATTACATAAGTACTGATGAACAGACATTTTTCACTTATATATGGTGTTAATGCTGTTAACAAATAACTCTGTATAAACCTCAGCAAAACCAAATAATGATAAGATAATACCATACATGACATTACTTGCATAATTTCCGTACAAGAACCGCACGCCTCAGTTTTTCATAGAATAGTTTTTTAGTCACTTTTTTGTTCTCTCACATCTTTACTAATATTCCAAATCGTTTTTAGTGGTCATGCAGGCAAATAACAACACGAATTACACTTGAGTTGAACACATAGAAGACTAGATTATTTCTTGTGTTTAACTGAAACGGCCTGTCGGAGATCATGCCAATTGGACAGCGATACCTGCAATATGAAAGTGTATCTCTAAGAGTACACACGGCAGTGTCTTGCACGGTTTTGCTGTATACGTCTTAACGAATAAGTAGTGGCACATTGTACATAGACCCGTTCGTTCGCACGGCGTTAATAATTCAAAAAACGTGCAGGACAACGCCGTGTGTACCCAGCTTAATAAATTAATATTTGGCCTGTCTGTCAAAACCTCACTCTTTTACACGTATGTCAAATTGTGTTGTTTCTTTAATTAAAATTCTTTAACGAACTGGTGACTTAAGTTGTGAATGATACTTAAAATTCTCGATTGACAAAATGAAAGGGTTCGATCCCAAATTTCTACCTCATTGTATATAAAATGTTAAATTATTCGGCTAAAATAAGTAAAAAAAATATGTCTCATGTAAGATAACAAGTTGATTAAACGGTCAGGTATTTGAAGCAATAATATAAAAAAAAAATTAAGCTACGTATCTCAACACTGCCTGAATTAAATCTAGGTATCGATTTTTCTGTCTATTTGTAAATATTTTATTGAATTAAAAAAAAATGTAAAATTATCGTCAATCGGTTGTACGAACAAATGTCTCGATTAGGAGATATATTTGAAATATGTATGTTGACACTTATCATCACAATTTGTAATGGAATATTTATAGTTCATACGTTTATAAGCATTTTGTACATCTACTCCCACGTGGCATAATCTTACCGTAGCCTTTGCCAGTACTAGTGCATTTTTTTTATTTTTCTTTTTCTCTGAGTAAACTTTTTTTGACGTTTAACAAGTGTACCATTGACAATGTTTTATTCAGTTGCACATGGCAACTTTTTTACGTACGATTTATTATCTGTTTCTATTTTATTTTTAATAGATTTAATACGTGCCAATTTTAGGGCACTTTGAATTAGTTTAAATGTATATAACCGAGTTGTATTTAAAGTTTTATAATTCAGTTGTGCCCTAAGAAGGATCAAAAATATTTTCTTTTCAAATTTTAGTATGACTTTTAATTTGATTTTTTTACACAACGGAATTTTCTTTCTTCTTGGATTTGGTAAAATTCTATGACCGAGACACAACGTGCACACTCGCAGTAATTTTTATGATGATAGAAAATGACCTTATTTACGTTTCAAAACGACGCATTTGTTTATTTCGTGTTAATTTTGACCTTTTCAAAGATGCCAAATTTATTTACCATGTAAATGTATGAAATTATTTTATTTTTTTCTGAAAAATGGATAAGAAGCTAGAGTTTTTGTGTTGATAATAATGTAAGTGAGGTCATTTTATATCATCATAAAAATTAGTGTGAGTGTACACGTAGTGTCTTGGTCAAAAAATTTTACTGGATATTTCTCTGGCTTATTGCATAATCATTAAGACTTCGGATAACGCCTTTATTCTTTCTGCGAGTCTTCATACAAAAAAGTGGGCAAAAGAAGAAGACATTGAAATTTTGTGAGAAATTCAATTTCACCTTTCTAAAGCCATTTTATATGTTTTGGCAAAGCTGAAACATGTGTTGCTGAAGAATGTTTTTTTTATATATTTTATTCCTCACAAAGAGTGCTATGTCTCGTTGTAGATAGTTGTTATTAAGATAATTCGTTCAGTTTTAGGTTATGTCGTATCTCTAGTCAGAGACGTCTCGAGAAAAAAATTAAATTACCATTTTAATTTTTAATTATTTTATAATAGTAGGCACCACAGGCGAGTGTAATAAGAATAAATTATTTTAAACAATAAAATTAGTTTTTAATAGGAACGGACTGCATGTCATATTGTTTTTTAAGGTACTAGGGTTAACGTATGAAACTTTTCTGTCTGTACGTCGTTGGACATGTATTTTGGTGCTATGATATTTTTGGCTTGGCTAACTTAGTGTTTAATTGTACATATAACATCTTTGTAGTATTTATTTGGCAACTACTTTCGTTTGATTTACACACAAGTTATATAAAAAAATAAATTAAAAAATTCGGTTTCGTCTAAAAGAAATGGCTAAGCCATTTTCAATTATACATTATAGATATGACTCATTTTCGAAAAATGTAAAAAAAATTTTATTTAAGAAAAACTTTTTAAAAAGGCCTGTAAATTGATGGAGTTGTGTCTATGTTAGGCTGTTAACTAATGTTACGCTTTAATTATTACCTTAGGTTGTAATATTGTATCGATGGAAAAGTTTCAAGGGTCTCACTGTCTTGTTTTGAAAAGAAAAAAAATATTAAAAAAATGGTGCTAATAAACCACGAACATTATTAGAATATGTTTAATATAAGAACATCTGAAAGTGTAGTAAGGTGAAATGAAAATCGGATACTTTGTAAAATTTGTTTATTCCCTTCGTCTCATATATCGTGTGAGATTTACCCATCACACTCTTTGCACGTTGTTGTTTAACCTTTTTTGTTGTATTTTTATCGAGATTAAATCTCAAACAATGAATTGTGTTTTAAACAATGTTATATACAAAAAAATGTAGCAGATGCATTAGCGTGCGAAAAGTGAAGACTCGATAACGTCCCAATTGGGACGAGTTTCTCGTTATGTGTTTACAAACAGTAGCTGTCCTCTTTTTTCTTATTATTTTAATTACGCTATCCTTTTTACACCATTTGACATGTGTGAATGTTGCTGTCTATGTTTTGGAACACGTTTGACCGGTGATTTTGTATAACATATCAACAATTTGTAAAACAATATTCACAATTTGAAGGATAATTGTCTTTCCTTACGTTCCGCTTCTACCTGTCGCATATGTTTCATACATTTTCTCCAACTTTGAAGGTTCTTCTAGCGACTCTCAACGCCAAATCGGGTGATGATCGACCTGCAACATCACCTTTCCCTTATCTTTGTGTTCACCTTATAACAATTAAATTTTTTAAGAAACAAAATATATGTTGCTGAGTGTGTACATGTAGGAGTTTTTATTCATGAAAGACAGTGAGATACTTAAATGTGTAAATATAATTTAAGATTATGATATAGTATGAGAAGCGAATGCCAGGCTGTTGTAAACCCTTTAAAATGTAATTAAACGTAATGTGTAAAACGCGTAATGAACCTTCGATCCATGTCTAACAACCGCATCAAATATGGCAATTTTTTTTTTGAATGGTAACACTTTCTTGTGTTGCCATCTAGAAAAGTATATTTTGCTCTATAGAAAATATAATTAAGTACTTAAAATAGTATTAATAAATGATTCCGATGGCCTTTTCAAAAGATAACCTATTTCTGTACACGGGTAGCGGGTTCGAAGCGCGTACGGTGATTTGCCAGGGTATATTAATGTACTCCTGTGATCTCAATGTATGTTTGTTTCATTAAAATATGTTACATTTATAAACATTATCTTCTATAGCAGTCGCAAAATTTAATATATAACCTAAAAAGTTTTTTTTTGTGATTTATGCCACCTTTCGTTCTACTACTAATTCAAAAAACAATTCTAAAGTTTTAACTAAAAATTTCTTTTGTAGAAAAGATCGAAACAATTGCTGAAGATTATGTTAATGATTTTTAATTAATTATATTTTGATAAATCAATTCTTGCCAAATAAAACAATTTATGTTTTTTAAATTACGTATTTGTTATTTAACGTCTTTTCCAATACATGAATAGACGGTTACACTTATTGTTCTAAAACTACAATTTGTATAAATAAATAAAAATCAAAAATTGTAGTGAAAAAATAAGTAAAGTTTCATGCAATGGTAAAACTTGTGTTTTTGGATGCATTAAACAATTGACCTATACCTTATTTCATAGCAAGATAGGATTGTTGTAAACAAACGTCATTTACCATACATAGCGGCCATTACACTTTTTATACTTACATAGGAAATGTTGTAATTTTCCTGGAAATTGTGGGATAAAGTGAAGTAAAATTGTGTAATATGGATAGCTAATGTTATAAGATAATGTGAGGAATTTGTTTTTTAAATACCTTTTTGAACAAAAATCCCATCTTGCTGTGTATTAAGATATATGTATAGAGGTATATTCAGTTCTGTTACATAAAAAAAATGGTGTTTGGATTCGAATAATGTCCTCTCAATTTGTCTGAACGGAGTGGCGCCGCCACCGTCGCGTTAGTGTTGCCAATTAAATGAAATATGCATAAAACGGAGAAAGCTCAAACTCAATTCAAAAGGTAATCCATTTTTACTGCACAGAAACAAAAGGTTTCGTGACTAATTTATAATTCTTAATTCGGGCTAAGTTTACATTCATTTGTACCACTTTGCATTTTTTTCAAATTAGGTCTTTTTTACACCTGAACACTAAATTTAAATCAAGAAGTGTACTTACTCCAAATAATTTTTAATAGGGCATTATGTTGGGTAATTTGATATGTTATAAATGACACAGGTTTAGTTCCATTTTTCGCCACGTATTAAATGAAAACACCCTGTGTAGAATATTATAACTCTTTTAATGTAGGTATGATGTATGACGTTTTAATTATTTTGGCATATTTAAAAACAATATTTATCACAATAGATAATAAAAGGTACAATTTAATTTTTTAACGTGAAACCAAAGGTGGCGTCCTTTTTTTAATCTGTATTTGCCCAATTTTTGCGACTGTACGTTACCTGTGGTAATGATCCACCAATGAAACGCCTTGATTATGAATTGTGTGTGTTTATATCAGAAAAAAATTGCGTTCAAATATAAACCTCTAATCCAAAGAATCATTCCTTTTTGTTTGGTTTTTGGATTGCCTCGGTTCGATATATTTTCCTTGTACAGCCAACATTGTGACAACTATAACAGATGTTTGCATATAATAAAGTACCTGATAGATTAGAGGGTTAAGATATAAATATATATGTATATGTAAAAGGTAATGTTCTGTTATGCACACACATGTTCGTAACATGTGATTTCGAAGTGTGTTTTTACTTGAAAATAAAAGCTTGATAAGTACCTTGTGGAGCAATAAAACAAAATGATTTCCATACAAATGTTTCATTTAATCCCGCCCGCACATACAAGTCTGTGTATGTCGACCACCGAGTCGTCTTCATCAGCAAACATGTGACTTACACCTACATACCATCACTGTCAAAGTTTATACAGTACTGAGAACTGACACGTCAAATTTTGAATGATTCAGTTCAAGTTTAAACTAATGAAACCAAATACGAATTTGAAAGAACTAACTCTAACCTTATGGAATGAGAAGCCATTTGTTGCAACCTTTTATTATAATAATAATATTATTTTTATTATAATAGAATATAGGTTGCAAATTGGAATCAATCCGCTGCCTTATCACCGATCACCTAAAGTTAGCAACCAGCAAGCGATCAGCGAAAATTTTGCAGACGATGCGCGATCAATTTCTGATATTACTTTTACCCAAGAAAAATTCTTATATTGTTCTTACGTTACTCGTCGCTTACTTTTTGTTCGCTGATCGTAAATATGCACTTTTTGCTCACAAAACTGTCAAACAGCCATCAAGTAGCAATCAATTGTCAATTGGAATGAACGTCAAACACATGTTTCTAATTTTATTTGTATAAACCCGTTTGTGGCGTCTATATTAATGGTTTAAAGTGTTCAGTACAATCGCTATTTTAAATGGCCAAATCAGAATCTAAATACTCTGCCAAACTGAAACTTTCATAGTGTTTCCTTAGATTTTGACCTCGCAACTTAAAATTTAACGAATTATGCGTGGAGTAATTTAATTAATTCCCTCTCTCGGAGAGGAGGCCTGTCCCCTGCAGTGGGGAACATTCGAGAAAAGGCTGACTTATTATATTTTATTATAATTTAATTAAGTTTTTAAGTAATAACATTTAAAACATTAGGATAAGAAATATATTAATTTAATTTAACCTTTTTTTCAATAGATATAAAAATATAGGAAATAGAGTTTTGAATGATTTGAATGAACTACTGGATGAGCCTCTGTATCAATACTTCTTTTGTTATTTTTTTTTTTATTCATGAGATAATTTTTTATTAAAAATTTGATTTTAGTTTGGTAATACTGGGCAGATATGAAACGCGTGATATGCAATCGATCAACAATCAATGAAAAGGTAATCGCAAGTTTGACGTTTCTGTCGTTCTCTGATGGCTCTCGGATTGCTGTCAAAAGTCATAGATAATAAGAAAACTGTGTGTATCGCTTTAGTCTCTACTACGATAATGCATTTATTAATTCACTAATTGTTCGACAGAGGCAGCATTATCGTTGTTATGTTTTCACTTGGTTATTGCTAATACATAATACGAATTTACGCGAAAATTTCCATTTTTTTCGCTATCGATTTGCATTTGCATTTTACGTGATAAGCCTGCCGAAGGGCAGAGTACGGAAAACAAGGTATGGAATCATGACGTCCCGTACGCTTTATAGGTGTGCGACAAAGACGGCAATATACGCAAAACATTTGCAATGTAAGATACTCATTATCTCCACCGCGGAGTTATCTAAACACATTGCATTGTAATCGTTTCAAAAGAATACTTGTGTAAGAAATTATAATTTTATTATAAACAATTAATATATTTCTTAATACACTAAACTATAAACTATGTGCTCAAAAGTGTACGCAGTCGGTGTTGGAATGACGGATTTCGTCAAGCCCAACTCTTCGAGAGACTACCCGGAGTTCGGTAAGGAGGCTGTTGAGAAGGCCCTAGCGGATGCAGGTGTTACCTACGATCTCATCCAACAGGCAGTATGTGGGTATGTATACGGGGCCTCGACTTGCGGACAGCGCGTTCTGTACCAGGTTGGCATGACCGGCATCCCGGTGCACAACGTCAACAACCACGGCGCGACCGGAGGCACGGCACTCTACCTCGCTCACCAACTAGTCCAAGGCGGCAACGCTGACATCGTCCTAGCACTGGGCTTCGAAAAAATGTCCCCCGGATCTTTACCTGCCACCGCATTCCCTGACAGAGCATACCCCGCAGACATACACATCAAGAAAATGTCAGAAATTGTACAGATACAAAAAGCACCGATAGCCGCGCAATGTTTCGGTAATGCCGCTAAAGAGCATATGGAAAAATACGGCACTACGGAGACGCAGTTCGCGAAAATTGCAGTCAAGAATCATAGAAACGGCTCCACTAATCCTAACGCACTCAACCGTAATGTGTACTCGTTGCAGGAAATATTGGATTCTAAGAGGATATTCGGTCCGTTGACTAAGTTGCAGTGTTGTGCCAACTGCGACGGGGCGGCGGCTGTCGTACTGATGTCGGAGAAGGCGGTGGCTCGGCACAAACTAGGACCGAGAGCCGTGGAGATCCTCGGCATGGCGATGGCCACGGACACTCAAGCCGTTTTCACTGAAACGAACAGATTGAGAATCGCAGGGTACGACATGACAGCGTTGGCCGCTGACCGAGTATACAAGAAGACCGGAGTTTCTCCTCATCAAATAGACGTGGTGGAACTGCACGATTGCTTCTCTAGCAATGAACTGATTACGTACGAGAGTCTGCGGTTGTGCCAGGAAGGAAAGGGTGGTGAGTTTGTGGACGCAGGGCTGAACACTTACGGTGGACAGGTGGTAGTCAATCCCAGCGGTGGGCTGATCGCCAAGGGTAATCCGATCGGCGCGACAGGCTTGGCGCAGTGCGCCGAGCTCGTGTGGCAACTAAGGGGGGAAGCTGGATCGAGACAGGTCAGTATCTACTCTTAGGGTTCTTACAATTATACATTTAGACTTTAAATTATAAAATACTTATCTTTGAATATATTACGTATATGAACGGAGTTATATCTTAAGACGCTGGCAATGTTTTCAACGATACGTATGCGACCTTGACAATTGTGTGAAAAAAAGGTACAAATTCCATTGTTTCACACAAATTGTCGGTAATATTCGACATTAATTGCGCTTGGTTTTGTACACTTGAAATAAAAGAGGGAAGGTCATATGGTTAGAGAGTATTTACTTATAAAAATAATCAGCATTTAATATGGCAAGTGCCTCTCTGATACAGAAAGGATTCCTCGCAATACCCTCGCCTACCACGCGTAGTAATGCAGAGTATTGTGATGTTACGCCGTGGATTTTGAGACGACAAGATGGCTTGTTTTAATACCTACCTCAATCACCATTGTCAGTAGAGCTAACAAACAGAGAGACTTTAATCCACGTGAAATCAATGAACGATTAAATAACGATATTAGTTGTCTATAGCAGTATTTGACTCAGAGGCCTTAAACAAGACTTACGTTAAAACTTATTTTACGGCAAGAGAAGGCAAGCGAGCAAGCCGTCCACCTGATGGAAATGAAGCTAACCTCGCTCGTGTGACGAAATGCAAAGGAAAACCGCAAGGAAAACAGCTCCGTCAGCTGATACTTATCACGCCAAGTCGACCTATTCATGTAAATGCTTGCTCCGGTTTCTATTGCTGTGTTAACGAAGAATGTTTATTTTTCAATAAATTTATTAAACATTCACACAAACCTTAGAAATTTCTATACAAACTTTCATCCCCTATTATTATTTTACTCCTTTTAAAGGTTATATATATTTTTATAAACTTTAAATGACATATTTATTTATATGTAGCTTAAAAAATAGCCTTCAAATTTCTAGCTTCAAAAATGACGAAACTTTCATCCCCTATTTCAACCCCTAATAACCATTAATAACTAGCCTATGTCCTTTCTCAGGCTCTAGACTATCTCTGTACCAAATTTCATTTAAATCGGTTTAACAGTTTAGGCGTGAAAGCGTAACACAGAGTTACTTACGCATTTTTAATATTAAAAGTAACTCGAAAAGCCGTAGCCTTATTTATGCGTAGATAGGTTGTAGAAGAAGCGAGAGAGGTGTGCCAGGATCGTGCCAAATGGAAATCTGTAATCTCTATCTACTGCTCTGGGCTACGGGATTGAGTGCATTTTATATTATAATTAATATTATTTATTTACATTTTTTCAAATAAATCTAATTTCCAAAGGCACACAGACAGAAAGACCGTATTTGAAATTGTTATGAATCTATTTGAATCCTTTAGTAAGTCTCTCGAGCGCTCCGTTCAATTCATTAATCCTTGAATACTTACGTTTGTTTAATACACCTAAGTGAGCATTAAAATGTATTACTAGTTCCACAGTTTACTCGAACCACGTTCGTTACAGTTTTGATAAAAGTTAACTAATTTACTTTCACAGGTGCCTAATGCGCAGATCGGACTTCAGCACAACTTAGGGCTGGGAGGGGCTGTCGTCGTCGCCATTTACCGCAAAGGTTTCGACAAGCAGAACCAAGACGTGCATCTCTCTAACAGCCCTGAAAATGTCAAAAACCCCGCTACTGACAAAAAGATACGAGCAAAAATTTAAATTTGTAAATTCTTCTATGATTATTCTTACAGTTTTTTTACGGCTTTACTGGTCTTTTTGTGTGTGTGTGTGTGTGACAGACTTCTAAAGTGTTATTTTCTTTTCAATTTCACACAATCAACTGTGTATCATATACCTAATATTTAAATGTAATCTATAAGTTTAATAAATAAAATAATCCTCCTCTGCTTATTTGTAAACAAATTGTGCATTAACGGGTAAAATGTAAGCAATCTTGTTTTTTTTTTTATTAACAAAAATCTAACGATATTAAATCGGTTAGAGGCCGTTTGATCTATAACAATGCCATCTTTTGATGTAATATAACAACACATTGAATAAATGGTCACAATCACAAATTTATTTTACAGCGACATCTGTTAGCAATATAGATAATGATAACAGCAAGAAAAAAGTTTTTGATCTGGTATTTAATCAATTAAACTTCATCTGCAGAAGTACCGAATTGGCTCTAGTTTTAATGATTATGGAGTATCTATTTCCTTTGCCATTTGGAGTCAACTCTTTGAACAGTAGTTATTAGAAAATGTTTGAATTTTCTAAAGCACCAAATTATAGAGATATTGTGCCCATAGTGCATGGTGGTGGTGAAAGTTTCAAGATTTTAGGAGCGAATGTGAGAATAAAGTTCAAATTTCACCACTTTTACTTAAATAGATTTCCTGATAATAAATAAATAAGCATCCTTAACCTAGACGTATAGTCAGAGAATACGGTTTCCAATATACGGTCTTGCACATCTCTCTCGGTTCATTTATAGTAATACTTCTGCGCATACATGCTCGTTGGGAACTTCCTGATAATCTGGATAATTACAGGGAGATGGAGATGAAGCACCAAAAAGTGATGGAAGAAATGTATCAGGGTAGATAGGCACGTCAATTGATTTAACATTAATGAAGATGAGAATGAAGTATAACTATAAACAGAGGCAATTTTACATAACAATCGCTTCGTTAATTTATGCTGAACAGTATGGACGATACATTAACCAAAAAAGTAAATGGAAAATTTACCTTATCACCTAAATATTTTTAAATTGACGCAACTTTGCATATATTTAAATATCTATTCTAATTATATGTAAATATGTTTGCTTATCGTAAGAATTTTGTTGTATAGGTAAGTATTATTTATTGAATGTAATTGAGTCTTAAAATTTGTTAATTTCTAAATAAACGTTTTTATTTATTTTATTATGACGACCGAGCACGGGGATCGCTCGATGTTACACTTCAAATAGAGCTACCTACGCTACCCAAAGACATCCGCAACAAGCAAATGTGTTGCAGATGCGTTGTCTACCCCTAATGGATAGAGGAGTTCATAGACAGAAAAAAGGATATTTCCTTTTCCCCGTTAACCCCCTCCCCGTCTAATCCTCTTCCCGTTCCCATCATATACTTATGAGGATAGGTTGGGAATGGGAAGAGGACTGAAATTAGGCTCCAAGGCATTACTCCAATTTAAATTAAAACACAAACGTTTTTACTCGTTTTGTTGTGGCGTTGTTAACGGTGTAATAAAAATATCTACAAAAACACTATTTCATTTCATAGAAAGTTATGTGATCATAATACTTATAATCTGTATTCT
>JWHW01030073.1:186793-219914 GCA_000931545.1 Papilio glaucus | reverse complement strand
TCCCGGTCGTTGTTTAATTAAGTTAACTAATAATGTTTAGTTATTCTACGGGTACGGGTAAAGGTTACCTTGGTCCTGCTGCGGCTCCATCGTATTTGCTTAATTCTCGCGCACTCTGAGAACTGCCTTTTAAGTTAACTTGAGCATCTTTATCTTTATAATATATATAGGTCGATGAATTTACTAGTCTTAGTTTGCTGCGTTTTCTCTTTTATATAGGCTGTCATCAAGAGCCGAAAAGGGGTCAGAGTGTGCAAAGTGTGGTCTCAAATGCGGCATCTGTTGCTTCTACTGCCTTGAGAAGTTCATCCGTTACCTCAACCACAATGCATACACGATCATCACTATTGAGAGATGTCACTTTTGTAAGGCTGCTGGTAGGGTAAGTTGTTAACTGACATTATTTCTGCTTAACAAAATCGGTTATTGAGAATTCTTATTCGATCATTAAAAGTGTGAGCAACGACACGGACAACACGTCTTACTTCCGGCCGCTAACAGATTTACCGTCGGTTTATTATTTTTATTCTCATTCCATAACTTAATAAAAACTATACCTAACTTAGTTAATGGGTATAAGGAGAGATTTCCTTAGATGGTTCTCGTCATACACACTGTAGGCCAAAAGTTTAAGACCACCTTAATTGAAGTTCCTACTTCAATTAAGGTGGTCTGTATAATAAAGTAAAACTCCAATAAAATATTTAATGTTTAATTAACCTGTTTAATCATCTAATAGAACATTGATTGACAAACAATATACTTTAAAAACGTAAAGAAATTTTAACAGTTCATGCAAAAAAAGGCTAGGCTAAACTGATTTTTCAACAAAAAATCAAAAACAAAAAATTTCGCATAAAGCATTCCACATTTCTTCTCGCGAGGATGGGCCACGATTACGGCCGTTCCAATCAATCTTCCCACAAAAGTTTAATGGGATTGAGATCCGAGGGCTCTGAGGAAGCCAAACCATGCTTTTTGACACTCTTGTGCCTCTTTCTTTTCTAAATATCCTCTAAATAATTTTGAGCTATGCTTTGGATCATTATCTTGTTGGAATTGAGTTCCGGGCTCCGAGGAGACCAAACCATGTTTTTAACACCCCTCGTGCCTCTTTCTCTTCTAAATATCCTCTAAATCATTTTGAGCTATGCTTTGGATCATTATCTTGTTGGAAAATGAATCCATATCCAATTAATTGCAACCCGGAAGAAACGGCATTTAGTTCTAAAATGTTTATGTTTATTCGAACCGAATAGTTCAAACTTGGATTCATCGGTCTAAAGCACTTTTTTAAAATCTACTTCTGACCAATTTCGATGAGCAAGAGCCCACTGCATCCGATTTTTTTTCTTTTGTGGTCTTAGCAGAGGTTTTCAAACGGTAACGCGACCATACAACTTCGCATCTCTCAGTCGCCGTTTTACTGTAGTCAATGATAAACGTTGACTCGGGTTTTGTTTACTTCAACGCGGATTTCTGGTGCTTTTAAGCGTCTATTTCGCTTGATGACTATCATCTCTACCAATATTTCATATCCCCAATCGCTATCAAGAGTAATAAAAAGAGTAAGATTGGCTAAGGGAAAGATAAAGTGGAAGGAATAGGTCCTGCAGCGCCTCACTCCCACGAAACGCAGAAATATAAATACCTATACTTTGACTTTACGTTTTCTTAGGATTGCCAATTGAACGACACTTACATGATTGCTATTATTCTAGGCATTCAGTACTATTGTGAACAATGCGCTGCAAGTGGCGACAATAAACAGCGTGGGCGACTTTATCCTGTTCCTGGGCAAGTGCATCGTGACCGCGGTGACCGGCATCATCGGCCTTTTGCTCCTCAAGCGGAACGCCGAATTGCACTTCTACGCTGTGCCCACTCTCTTCATCTGTATCTACTCGTTTCTAATCGCCCACTGTATTTTGTCACTTTACGAGGTTTGTGTATAAAATATATGGTGTATTTTTCTATTGGAAGTGCTTTTACAAACGAACGATGTGAATGTTTTTTTTTTTTGTAGCATTGACTAAGCTTTGGCTAGCAATTTCATGGTCAGGTATCCCATTCCCAGTTGGCTTACGCCAATTGCTTTCTCACATTCACTCACACAAATGTAGACTAGTGTAGAGATTCGAATTAAAAACAATATCAATAAATATTAATGATGTTATATTGATAACAGATGGTTGTGGACTCGCTTTTCCTGTGCGTTTGCGAGGACCGTAACATGAATGGCGCGGAGGGCCGCTGGAAGTCGTCCCGGCTCGCCGAGCTCGGCGGACACAACCCAAACAAGCAGGACTCTACCGAACAAGATGGAGCGGAGATGCAGGGATTGCACGAAAAGTATTGATTTTGTGAGTTTTATGCATGTTGTATGTCTCTCTGTTGCGTCCTCTAAAAATTTAATCATCGCATGAGGGGACACTAACCTTTGTTGCTGATTGTCATGTGCGGATAACATAAATTTACTTATTTATTATTTTTGTGCTAGATAGATAGCTGGTACATGATGGTGTGGCTTAAAAGAGGATGTCTTGACTAAAATTGAGATAGGTATGCTTCGGTGGTCCGGGCATGTTGAGAGGATGAATGAAAGAAGATTGGCAAGAGAAAGTTATGTATACCGACAAAATCGGTGACATACTAAAGCAAGGTGTTATTAAGAGTATCCGTAACCGACGAGCACGTATACGTAGATGTATGAATGTAGAAGAAGCGAAAGAGGTGTGCCAGGTCCGTGGCAAATGGAAAGCCATAAACTCTACCTGGTTTAGGGGCGTAAATGTACCTTTCGGTTCGTATCACATATGAAAAAGTTTAGTAAAGCAAAGGTAGGCGTTTATTGCACTAGTCACACTCCCGAGAGACTCGTCAAAAATACCGCTACTCTGCGTCTACACACTGAGGGGCACCGGTATTATTGAACTGAAACTTCTTCACTACAAAGTATAAAACAAAGTAGCTTCCTGTCTGTCTGTGCCTATGTATTTAGATATTTAAAACTACACAACGGATTGTATACCTTAAAAAGTTTGACAAAAAACCGCGATGGTGTGTGTCTGTCACCGACCGATTGTCAGAGCAGACACTTTATAATCGGACTAGGCAAATTCTAAACGATCGGTATATAAAGACATTATGTAGAATATTTAGCCCCAATCCGGTATTAACAATTAGTGGCCCGAGCCGAGGCTACTTCTACGGAAGAAGCCCTCGAGCTAAGTTACTCTTAAAGAGGCTTAGGCTAGCCGCCTTCAGCGCCCTGCCGCCTTCAGCCCGGTGTAGCTGTAAATGCCTCCTCTAGGCAAACAGTGACATTTCAGTCACATTAAAAAAAAACTACTTTAAAAAAAACCGACTTCAAAAACTAAAAAGTACAAAATAATTTAATAAAGATTTAATTGAATACACCTCTTACACAAACCTAATACCATTAATATTCATAAAATACTATTATTTGTATGTGCTAGCTATTAAAAGGTTTGATGTCGGTGCCAAGCCAAATATAATAGTAGTACCTACACTCGCCGCGCGTAACTTTAAGCGGGATAGCTTCGTCTAGAATATGCATACATACAAAGGTCCTTAGTCAGGGCCACAAATATATTCATATATACGAATAATATACGTTTAATTTATCATAAAGTTTTCACCTGTTTCACATTATTTCTCATTGTTCTTTAGGTTTATATACGTAGGTTTACCTTTAGTACGACCATCATTACAGTAAGTAAGCTGTTTATAATATTACTTATAAAAGGTTTGTAAGAAACGGGATTCTTACCACGATTAGCGTTTTTGAGCTCCCGATATTTCGGCACAGTTGCATGCGCCATGGTCTTGGGCAAATACTCAATAAAAACTATTTTTACTCCCGACAGCAAGATAGTCCAAAAACTACGGTCGCCCAAAGACCGTGTTCCGTTCGAAACACCAGGTGTCTACAAAATCAACTGCAGCTGCGGCAGCTCGTATATAGGACAAAAAAAAATGTGGACACAGTGAGTGTGTTTTGTCGACAACAAATGGTAATATCCAGTGCGGACGTAGCGTGCAGTGAGAAATCGAACAATAGTAGTGGTCGCAGAATTAGAAAAAAGGTAGATCGATACGGCTACCAATATAATTTTTTCGAACTACCGCATAACTCCAGTCAGTCCGTGACCATGGCGCATGCAACTGTGCCGAAATATCGGGAGCTCAAAAACGCTAATTGTGGTAAGAATCCCGTTTCTTACAAACCTTTTATAAGTAAAAACCACGAAAGTTTAAAGTTATATATAATATTACTATTATTTTGTTTAGGGTTTGTTTAATGTCTGTTGAACAAAAAAAGAATCATCGAAATCGGATCATAAATCACGGAGTAATCGATGTACATACATAAAAAAAAAACTCACCGAATTGATAACCTCCTTCTTTTGAAGTCCGTTAAAAAAAAGAAAAAATATTTAGTATCAGCATTGCATCCGTGCGAAGCCTGGACGGGTCGCTAGTTGGCTTGTACTTAGTCTGGCCATAAATACTTTTCCAAATTCAAATGAAATATTTTGTTTATATATATATAAAAAAATATTTCATTTGAATTTGGAATCTGTCATTTTTGTATGATTGTTCATTGAGATTTCTCATTTTGGCGCCAATACATTGTACAATATTTTGGGATATTAAAATGGAGTGGGGTGATAAAGAGAACCGAATCGCTGTGATTGCATTACACAAAGTAGGTATGGAGTCAAATGCAATTTTTAAAACTCTCCATACGCTTGGTATTAGTAAAATGTTTGGGTACCGGGCTATTAATAGGTACAATGAGACCTCCTCTGTTTGTGACAGAAAAAGATCTGGCCGTCCAAGTAATGTTCGTACGAAAAGGGTGGTCAAAGCAGTAAGGGAAAGAATCCGAAGAAATCCTGTCCGAAACCAATAGATTTTATCTCGATAGATAAAGATAGCACCCAGAACCATGTCGCGTATTTTAAAAGATGACTTAGGATTTGCAGCCTATAAGAGACGTACTGGTCATTTCTTAACTGATAATTTAAAAAATAATAGGGTGGTAAAATCGAAACAATTACTGAAGCCGTAAAGGGAGGTTACATATTTTTTTTGTTTACGGATGAGAAATTTTTCACAATTGAGCAACATTTTAACAAACAAAATGACCGTATTTATGCTCAAAGCTCTAAGGAAGCTTCCCAATTAGTCGATAGAGTGCAACGTGGGCAGTATCCGACTTCAGTGATGGTTTGTTCGGGTATTAGCTATGAAGGAGTGACTGTTCCATACATTTGTGAAAAAGGTATCAAAACATCGGCACAAGGGTATCAAGATACCATTCTTGAGAAGGTTGTGAAGTCCATTAACAACACCATGTTCAATAGCCAAGAATGATCCTTCCAGCAAAACTCGGCGCCGGGTCATAAAGCTCGGTCTACGCAGTCTTGGTTGGAAACGAACGTTTCTGACTTCATCAGAGCTGAAGACTGGCCATCGTCTAGTCAGTCAATAGGTCAGTTTTAGAGAGTAGGCCATGATAATTTGGAGTCCCTAAAACAATCCGTACAGTTGGCAGTGAAGAATTTTCCCTTAGAAAGAGTGCGTGCTTCTATTGATAACTGGCCTCAACGTTTAAGGGACAGTATTGCAGCCATTGTAGACCACTTCGAATAAGCTTTTTATATTTTAATTTATTTTATATTTATGTATTAAGCTAACACACTATAAAAGTAATAAATTTTATTATGCAATAGAAAAAAAAGTCTTTGTTTCAGTTTTTATAGGAAGACTAGGTATGTATAAATGGAAGGTTTATTTTAAACTAATATTATATATAAGTAATACATTTATATCATTGTATTATTATCATTGTACACACACACATTATTTTAAACTGTACGTAAAAAAATAGGAAGGAAATGTTATCAGTGTGAACAAAATTTTCGTAGTCAATCTTAATATTATAAATGTAAAATTTGGATGTATACCCATCATACGTCAAACTTTAGAGAAGTATAATTTGAATGTTGTTCAGAAATCTTGCAAGACGATAAAAAAGTTGCGTTTTGTCGGATGAGTAAGGTGCAGGAGGCCCAATTTTAGTAATTTCTTTTCTAATAAGTACAGGATGGGAAGTTTGCTACTTTCTTCCATAAAAAATAATGAATTTTATTGTTAAGATACAAGGGTTTATATTTGTTGATTATTTATTTATTCTTTTTGAACTATTGTCACCCCGACCCACCTGTTTAGAGTAAAAACTCCATGTTTAATGTGATAGAAGAAGAAGAGAAGAAGTAATAATTTCTGTCGGCAATACCTACCTGTTGTGCCGACAGAAGTGGGAACAGGGCAGGTATAGGGACAAAATCAAAATATTAGAATTGTTGTTTGTCTGTTCAAGCTAATCTCCGAAAGAAAAAAAACGGCTTGATCAATTTTATAGAAACTTTTACTGAGCAAGAGAACCAATGTTCAACATAATTAAGTAAAAAAGCCACGAAATTGAAACACGCAGATGATATTGCACTAGGTAGCAACTAGTGGTAAATAAAAATAAAGTTTTTATAAAATGCAAGATGAAAACACATTTTTTAGCATTTACAAAAAAGTATTTTTATTGGTCTATTTTAGTTATACTTATGGGTGTGATAGTACATACTTTTATTATCAAACGCTTGTAGTAACTAAAATAAAAAAAATATAAGTTTTACACTCACTATCATCTACAAATCTTGAAATCAATACATCAATCCAACCTTTCTAAACCAACATTCAATTTGAATGAACTACTCACCACATCCACCCCAAAAATAACCTCTTGTATCTTAATGATAAGAAGAAATTGTGTAACGCGTAACGAATATTTTTCCGTACTATGCCGTAAAAAGTTGCACTTTATTTTATTTTAAATAAATTTTATGTCTTTTTTTGTATTTCCAGGTTCAAGAATCGAACATAAACATGGTGCAAATGCAGGTGAAAAGACATCAAATAATACATTTACATACTACTAACATTTGGAGGTCTTGCACTCAGTAATGTTTTATTAACCATCTTACAAAGTAACTACATAGGTAGAGATTAGATAAAACAATCGTATTTTTTACAATTTTTTAGCATTTAAGACAAAGTTTATTTTTTGCTGTAATTTTATACATTTTTTTTTTAATTTTTTTAATTTATAGTTTAAGGATAACCTAGGCTTTAATTTAGGAATTATTTTTTTTATTGCTTTAGTTTTTACAAGACTGCTTAATTTTTCTATGGTATGCTTCGACTATATCAGTGCTTAAGAAACTTGACTAGATCTTGATTAAACTAATGTCATCATTTGATATGACAGCATCCTTAAAAGGACCAAATAACAATATCACTTTATACTAATAATGCACTTGTATGAGCTATTATTAACTTCGGCAATATAACAGCAAAATATGATTATAGAGAAATAAATAAATATCGATTTTGTGAGATAAAGTCAAAAAGATAAAAAATAAACATTTATAAAGGCGTTTTATACTCTTAACGTTGTATTGATAAATTTTATACATATAAAAAGCACACTTTATTATTTTTAAAATATATAAATTTTTATTAACATAAGAGAAATTCCTAAAATACTCTCAATTTTGAAAGTACATTAAAGTATAGTTAAAATGTGTGTTTGTATAGAACATTAGAAAAACAAAAAATCTCTTATATACAAATTTATTAATGTTTTCTATTTAGGATTAGAGGCTATTATTAATTTTAATTTAATGATCTACTCTTCCGAAATCCAGTCCATACGTTTTAATTTAATGTGATTAAGGATTGTCAGTGGTTTACCGTCCATATTACAATTTTATCAATGGATGTGTATAGAAATCTAAAAGGCAACTTCAATTAGTAAATCATAATAATAAATTACTTGCAATGTGCAAGTAATTTATTATTATGATTTACTTTATATGTTTCTTAGGAATTTATAAAGTAACTTAAATTACAAATTTTCAGTTTGTAACATTCCATTCGGTCATTTTATTTACAATTTTTTTCATATAAGCTGCTACAATTTTATGATAGTGGTTGTTAAACAAATTGTCATTGATATCTGGGATGGTAATATTATGAATCTCTATATCACCGCCACAATATATTGGGATGTTACATTATGTTGACAGTAATGAAAAACATAAAGTCTACATTATACTTTGGAAAGAAAACTTTATAAGGGAATATTACCCATACTACGCGACTCGTTTTTACTTATGGCAAAACTTCTAAACACCAAGTTACCCTGCTCTCAAAAACTTTGTTTAAAAATAACCTGTCGTGACTCTAAGGTATTGCAGCGTTAGAAACTTTCTTTTCTCATATTTGTTGTTAAAACTAATGAATGTGAGTTTAATTCATTTATTGTTTTGGCCTTTATATACATAAATTGGTACAAATTAAATAGGCAAGTAGAAATTGAATATTACAATAGTGCCCTGATGAATTTCTCTATTGACTATTTTCATCCCTATTCACTCCAATTCTTGGGTGAATAGGGATATCATATATTAAAAAAAATCATAAATGAAAATGATATTTGCATAGTTTAAGAAGATAGTAAAAAAATACCATAAAGACTCGAATCAGTACAATTCTCTTATGGAAATATATGTATCTGTAAAAAACTACTTTAAATTTCTTCATTAAATCGGGATTTGTCGCGAGAAAGCGCGAGTTATCCCTAGAGGAGGAACGTCATGACGAAAGCCTAAGCCCCCCGTGAACAAGCGTGATATTTTGAAGACTTCATTCCGTCCCTAAAAGGGTCACGTAGTATGGATATGTTTTCTTAATAATAATAATATATATTAAATATAGTTGTGGCACTTATTCGAATTTTGCTAGCGTGGATTTGTACTTTGTATGATTTTTACACAAAGAATATTTATGTAACCTTGACAGTAGCAAGAAATTAGCAGTGTTCATCTAAAATTTACTTTTCATTAATATTGACTGTGAAATTGTAACTCGGTTTTGTTTTTTTAATTGACTATGGTATCGTTTTGTTAGGCCCTTAGAGGTTGTTTTGTTTACTTATTTTATTAAAAAAAATACTTAATAAAAATAAATAAAATATTATTTGTAAAAAAGGTTACTTCTTGGGGCCAAACTCGTATGTTATTATATTTTAATAATAAACGTATTTGTATCTAACATCAAAACAAATGTTTTTACAAAACATAGTGAGGTTTTTGTGCCTCCTGTTATTGGTTCTGATGGAGTGATGATTTACTTCTCATGAACTTAAATATTTTTTATTTTTTTATTGGTATGAAATCGTTTTACTATGGTTATTATACTGTAATCTGAGATACTGTAAGTACAATCATGTTGAAAATATTTTTTATGCCAATATAATTGTATGTATATTTTAAGAAAATGTAACAAATAGGCAAGATTTAATAATTTTTTTATAATCCCGTCGTATGTTAATGCAATAAAAAGTACATTTGTTCATTTTTCTACCTCACATAACTTATCTTCCATTGTTATATCATTGAATGAAAAAACTATATGAGTGTTAATGTATGCTTTTTTCTTAATAAAACTGACAAATATAAAAATATCTTTTCTTTATTAAACATTTTTAAAAGTTTCAAGATTTGGCAGACTTCCTCTTAAACTGCTTCCTCTTCTTTATTTGATCAGATATAGCTTTGCTCTTTGCTTTCAGCTGTTTTCTCCTAATTGTTTTCTCGGGCTTGGTTTTGTTAAGTTTCATACTAAACTTGGGTTTACTCTTGGTGACTGGAATTTCATTATCACTTAGATCATTATCTTCGTCTTCATTTACTTCCTCTGAAAATAAATATACATGATGGTTATAATTTTCTATTATAGGACTAAGCATCTCGGTCAATACTGAGATGGCTGAAAACATATAAGGGTTGCTGGGATTCTTTTGGTAATTTTACCCTACGATAAATAACAGATCACATTTTATCTTCTTTCGCATAAAGTATGTTCCAACTCAAGGTGTAAAGTTTTGTAAACAAACATCATCAGGTGGTGATTATACTTTTTATATTTTCATCATACATTTATTACGTACTGTTCACGATTATTATTACACACTATTTACGGAAAATATTGAAAGGATTGAGTTACGATTGTTTGAGAAAGAGAGTGAAAGAGGTAGTGAATATGAAGAAGCAAGATAGACAAGAGAGGGATGAAATAAGATTGTCTGACGATTTCCAGGTAAATATAAAACGTTTTGGAAATTGGTCAAAAATGTCAGAAGAAAGTCAGTACAATTGAGAATGAATGTTGTTCATGATGAGAATGGAGTATTCTGCCTGACGAAGTCTTAATTCTGAGAAAGATGGAAGCGATATTTTGACAGATTGTTTGAATGTGAAGAGGCACCGGTTTCGCAAACGGCAGACAATTATGAAGAAAAGGAGATAGAAAATAAGATAAATTTGAAATTTCGTAAAGTTAAAAGAGATGAGCTGCCCTTGTTTGAGTTTGGATTGAACAGTGATCTAATACAAGCGTATTAGATCACTGTTTAAAGATTCTACTGCTTGTTTTAGGATAAACGGGGCCTATTCAGACTGGTTTAGCATCAATAAAGGTGTAAGACAGGGCTGTGTAGCATCCCTGTAGCTGTCCAAACTCTTTATGGATGTTTTTTTGAAAGCTTTGAAAAACGAAGATTGTTGATTAAGAATGGGAGAGTTAGTTGTAAAATTTCTATGATGCCCAGGTCGTGTTTCCGTCATCGGCCGAGGACTTACAATTTATGCTGTAAAAGAAAAACGAAAGTAATGGTGTTTGGAAGAGAAAAAAGTAAGCCAGTAATTGATATAAATGTTAATGGCAAAAAAGTGGAACAGACTGAAGAGTTTCTGTATTTGGGGTGTATGTTTAGTAGACATGGTAGGCATGTTAAGAATTTCGCACTCCGAGTATAGAATACGGGAAATAAAATGAATGGGGCTATAGGTACAGTCGTGAGGAGTCAGCAGGTGTCAATGAAAGCATGTCTGCCAATACAAAAGGCTGTACTAATCACCACTTTAATGTATGCAAGTAAGAGCTGGGTTCGGCAGGAAAGTAGAGATAATGCCGTTGAGATGCGATCCTTAAGAAGTATGTTAGGCATAACATTGAATAATAGGATTAAAAATAGTGTTATAAGGGAAAAGTGTGACTTAAATGAGGATGCTGTGACTAGAATTGAGGAAGGTATGCTTTGGTGTTTCGGCATATTGAAAAGATGAATGAAGGCATAGTAACGAAACATATTCATGTTGCAAAAGTGAGTGGCAGCGTTGGTAGGGGACATCCTAGGTGAACTTATATCAATAAAATTAGTAACATAGTAAAGAAGGCGATATAAGAAGTACCCGTAACCGATGAGCTTGTATGCATAGATGTATGGATATAGAAGAAGCTCGTCAGGTGTGCCAGGATTGCAACAGATGAAAATCCATAATCCTTCTGGGTTACAGGCGTGATCATATATATATTTTTTTTCATGTAAAAAAATACTTAAAATCCTTTAAACTATACTCATATATATAAATAAAGACATACCTTTAACCACCACTTCTTTAGCCTGCTCCATAGGATCACCTTTGAAGAAGTCAGCACCTTCTATGTCTGGATATCCAGTCTCGGGTTTAGTTGCTTCATGCATTGCTTTCTTTTCTATTCTCCTCTCATACTTGTTGCCTGCCTTCTTTGACATTGCTTGTCTCAGTTTAGCAGGGCTAACATATTTAGGGTTCTCCCATAATGTTGTCCCTCCAAACGATCCGGAAAATATTTTTACCTTAACAGAACAAATTAGTATCAAGTTGCTGAAACAACTATAATTTAACACGTACGAAAAATACTTTTGTACAACAATAATTCTTTATTAAAAAAAGGTATTTACAGGGTTCAATACAAATCTTGGTCCAATTTCTGCCAGAGCTCCATCTTCAGAAAGTATTTGATAATTCCTAAACCAAATTCTATTATCTAGAATCATAAATGTGAACACATGATCAAAGAAAGGCTGGCTCTTGGGATGGTGTTTGGGTACGCCAAATACTTGAATGAGTAGTTCCTTTAATAAACTATAGTGAGGATCCTTTGCAAATTGTGGGTCAAAAGATAAAAGAGGTCTAGACCCTTTTAAACAATTGCCTGTCATCTTAAGTTCTCCCATGGTGTAGACTGAAATAAAACATGGATTAAATGAAAATAAACACTAAAATGTGTGCTGGTAATTTCAGTTTAACAACCAACATTGTATTTACTTTAAGTCATTTACATACATTATTATTATGCCTACTGTATTTTTTGTTCAAATTAAGAGCATTTCTGATGAAAATAGAAGTTTGAAATTTACTCTGGTATGTTTTTTTCAGTAAACTAGTTGTGGGAGACTGATCGCCATAGAGCAATCAAGTTAATTTTGAGAAATTAATTAATTGAAGGGTCAATGCGAAAGATTGATCTTGATCTATTTTTTACAAGTATTTAACAATTTCAAAGTATAACCTAAAGTGGTAAAATCTTAGAAATTCACATATAAATGTGAAGTAGCTCTTAAGTAATAGAAAGGAAAATATATTTCTTCTTGCTATCGATCTGGTCCCACTTCCCATTCTTTCCTAATGAAAATAGGATATAAAGGGGAAGTGAAATTGGGCATCTGGCACTTCACTATCATAGGAAACATACAATACATCTACTGATATTAAATATATATTGTTTGCATACTGTTATGTTGTAGTTTGATACTAACTGTTCTCTATTAAAAATTTTGCACTTGGCCCATTAGGGACATTAGACATCCAAAGATATAGGTCTCTCATCTTTCTTCCTTCAAACAGAAGGCATTTATTGCAATTTTTCATTTCACTTATTTCATTCACAACATATAGATTTTTGCTCCTTTCCATTTTAGATTCCGTTTTATGATGCGGCATTAATCTTTTTATATCTTCCATAAGATGACGATGACGATGATTGATTCCACGAGCAGCAAATACCAGAACTCTTTGCCGATTTACCCATTTTACCTAAAACGTGAAATAAACCGTAATATTACAATTATTCGTTCAACATTAATGACTGTGGTAAATACTGAAAACATACTTGTTTAGGCGGTGGATCATCAGACATTCGTACTGGTGGAAGGACAACCATATTTTCATCCTCCTTAGGCAAGGTACTCGGTTTTTGATCGGCCTTTTTATTTTTCTTTACTTTTAATTTGGTCATTGTATTTGAATAGTTCAATTCAAATAATTCTAAAACTTGTAAATTGTTTTAAAACTTTAATTCAATATTGTCAAAAACACGTGGTAACACACCAAAGAGTAGAACAACACAGACACAGGACACCATTACGTCACAGAATACAATAACAATACTCTTACGAGAAGAACGCCAACTTCACACTTTAAAAATGCGTATAAAAATATAATTATTTTATTCCTTTTTAATACATATTACACAAATCTTTGACATATCTCGTAAAATATATATCTCACAAGTCACATAGAATGCCAGGCAAACGATATAGAACTTGCAAGATATGTTTTAAAGCAAATCATGAAAGGTGCCGCAAAAGTAGTTCCTGGCCAAATTTCCTTTAGATGAGGCCCGGTAAGCATTTATTTAGAATATATAATATACAGCATTTATCAATAATATGATGTTGTGCAGTTATTTGAATAAATTTAAGAATGTTACAATCATAATTTATTTTGTGTACCTATTTATACTAGTGATATACCTATAAACCTATCGATAATTTTTATTCCACAAGAGTAAAATGAATGACAGGCATTTGAAAATAGTTGATAAGTTACTATTATTTTTTAATGTTCACAGATACACGGAATGGGTTAGACTTGCAAGTGTAGAGGATTTAGCGTAAGTTCAGATCGAGAAGCATTGAAGAATGATTTTAATAAAATCACTGAAATATCAACCGAATCGAATACTTTGAATGCGATAGTATTTTTAATAGGGTTCAGCTTAGACTGGACCGACCGATACACGGTAATCTTAAATTGTGCGGCGAGTGGAATCGCGGGGCTCAGCGCGTTACCGTATATATATAATAAATATACTTTTAACGGAAATTACTTTTAATTTATTTACATTTGGCCACATTTAAGCTCAATGTTGTTAAATAAAATGACCATGAATAAGTCATACAACATTGAACTCGAATGTAAAGTTGTTGCAAATATGGAATTTAAAATTTTTGTAGGAGCCTGGATAACAACCCTGCATTTTATCGATATCGATAACCAAGCGACCTAACTATTTAGCCCGTTAGGTTGGTGGCATCGATTTTCCTTTTATGTCAGAAAATACGTCGTTAAGTATTTGCACTTTTATGCCAAAGTGACAACTATTTTGTTCAAAGCCAAGCTTCTTACATGTAGTTGTTACATTCATTCTCTTTGTTGTTATTTAAAAGTTAAAAATAAATAACATAATGTTTATCAATTTGATGCTAAGATTGATGTAAATTTCAATGATAATAGACGAGCACAGACTAACTAAAGTCTATAGTCGTGGGTAAATGTAAATGGTTACAAATAAATAAATAGGCATTCACGCCTCACGCTCGTAACCAAGAGAGGTAGATAGGGATTACGAATGTTCATTTAGCTCGATTTTTTTTTTTAATTAAATGGTTTACATATTCGTGCTAATACGACATAAACCCCAAGAATAAATTATGCTTATACACTCGTAACCGAATAAATTAAAAAAAAAGTAAAATACCAAAGTTAAATGAAAAGCGATAAAATTAAATACTGCTGGTTCAGTTATCAATACGATAACAAATACTTATGACGTCTATAAACAAACTCTCACTCGAGGTTACGTAAGGATACATTTACATCGTATCGTACAGTCGTACAGCAACAAACAACGCAGTATCGTCTGGTATAGTCTATCAGTCGTTTAAACTGCGCTGCTTAAAATTTGATTTTCTAAATATATTGCAGTGTTTTACAATTTGACATTATGATAAATTCAAGGACGTTGTTTATAACAAATTTAAAACATTGCAATGTTTTGATTCAAGTAAGATGTGCATCACAAGTACTACCGCAGCTATCTTCGGTAAGATTTAGATATTTACATATTTATTATAATTTAACTTAGAAGTCACTATTTTCATAATTTAGGATTAAAGTTGTTTTCGTTAGTGTATGTACAAGACCTACAAGAAGAAAACCTATCACATTAAATCTGCACAAATTAGAGTCAACAAAACAGAAGTACAACCTTAATACAACAGATTGATAATATTATTTATTGCCTTAAGAAACATGAATGATAACGATAATGATCTAAATAAAGCATGGAAAACTCTGTCATCCTCTGTTCTTATTATTGCAACTGAAACTCTTGGGTTAAAACCCAGAGCTTATGAAGATTTGTTTGATTAAAAAAACAACAAAGTTATTATAGAAGCCATCAAGTACCATAGAAACTACCAAAAACAAAAGTGTAGTTCTAAACAAACTAATTTAAATGATTAAATCAAACAGAGTTCAGTCGATTTAAGAAAACTGACCCGTACAGCGAAAGATAATAGTAACAAACAAGAAAGATATACTGAAGACATGTACAGAACATTTTAAGCTATTACTTAATATGGACCGCTCAGCTAATTTAAATTACTTAATTAATTTAAATATAAGATTAAATAAATAAGCATAAATAGAAAAATAAAATATTAGCCTAAGTATTTATTAAGTAATTACGTACTCCGCTGGTCCAAAGAGAGCCGCCTGTCTCGCACCATCTCCTACCAGTTACCTGTTTGGAGCTCGAATAGGTCCTGTTCCACGTCTTTCCAGCGATACTGGGCCGGCCCACAGGTCGGCGGCTAGTCGGGTTTCCGTGATTCCCTCTCTTGGCTACGGTCTTCTCCCATCCTAAGCATGTGGCCCATCCAGCGAAGTCTCTAGGCTTTGGCTTCTCCCATGACATTCGGTACGCCCAGCCTCTTGATTTTCCGGTTTGATCGGGCTTTCCATCTTCGCTTTGGGTCGGGCCCAGAATCTTACGCTGGTATTTATTAAGTAAATAGGTATAAAAAGAATGATGTATGCAAAAGTCCGTAATTTATCATTACTTAATACAGTTTACATATGGTATTCCCATACGTTTGTCGGCTTTTCAAATGCTATGGACTGTTGCAACAAGTTCTGGGTTTGATCCAGACGGAACAATCACTAATGTTTTTTTTTCGGTTCTGGTAAGTTAAATCTCAGTAACTAGATTAACATTTGTGACTAAACAATGCAAATAAGTCTCTAATGTTAACACAGTAAAGTTCAGTTTATGAAACTCGGTGTATAACGAAACGGTTTCTGTCTACTCCGACTTGCAACAAATGGAAGGCGTGAAATCTTGTTTCTTTATCATAGGAGAAGTACAAAGTAAGGAGAAAGCAATTCGGAATTATACAAGCACCCGACATAGATTACTTCAAGACGATTCTAAGCGAGGACCGAGTGTTGACTGATGAAAACGACGTATTGTCGTTTAATATAGACTGGATTAAAAATTGCCGAGGTATGTTGCTAAAGAAAAATACGTTACTATTATTGCACATTTATTATCTTACAGAATATCTATATACATTTCATTATTCCTGCATTAGATACGATTATGTTAAATGGTAGTTTCTTTAGGGTTTTGGTCTTTAAACGATATTTAAAGGGTTTGTGGTCCTTATAAATATACTAGCGCACGGCCCAGTTTCCCACGGGTAACACTAAAAAAATCGTGATAACATTTTTATACGAGATAGAGAATTTTCAAATTTTTTAGAGAATTTTTAGTTGATACAGAGATAACCCCAAACCAACCTCACAAACTTTACCACTTTATAATATTAGTATAGATATAATATAATTCTGTAAATATTTACAGATATGTCGAATTATCTTCCTTTCAATCAAGGCTACATAAGATGAATATTATTTTCAGGGCAATCGAAATTAGTACTAAAGCCAAAGACAACACAGGAGGTATCACAAATCTTGAGGTACTGCAACGAGAAACGTCTGGCGGTATGTCCGCAGGGCGGCAACACGGGGCTGGTCGGCGGCTCGGTGCCCGTCTTCGACGAAATCGTCCTCAGTTTTATGCTCATGAACAAAATTATCAGCTTAGATAAATTATCAGGTAAATTTTAATATCACTATTACAAGTGACGTTTGGTTTGAAATTGATACGTGGGTATTGCCCATTGGTGGGGTAGGAGAAAGTTATGAATGCTCTAGTGATTTTGAGGTAGGAAAAATTATAATGAGAGGGATCCAATAATTAGGAGAAACACGGGAATATTTATGTTCCATCATATCTTGTGACCCTTTCGACCTTTCAAACTGTAGTAAAAGTAACTTTATTATAGTCCTACTTTAGTGCCACTAGACCAACTGGAGAAAAAAACGTCACGACCTGACTTTTTTCCCAGTATCGGCCTTTATCAGTCCACCGCTGGACATGAGCTTCTCCCAATGACTTCCATCATATGCACTACTCCGCTTTTCGTATCCGGCCATATCCCGCCATCTTCACGAGGTCTTCGGTCTATCTATGAAGAAGGCTTCCTACACATCTTCTGTATAAATGTTTTGTAACTATAACCCCCTTAAAATTAAGACTTTTTTATATAGGTGCATTAGTTTGTGAGTCGGGATGCGTTCTCGAGAATTTGGACAGCTACGTGAGGGAGCGGAATCTCATCATGCCTCTGGATTTGGGCGCGAAAGGTTCATGCCACATAGGCGGCAACGTCAGCACGAACGCAGGAGGGCTGCGGTTGCTCCGCTATGGAAATTTGCACGGATCCGTGCTAGGAGTTGAAGCTGTGAGTGGTATTATACTAAGGGGCCATTTATAGCGGAATACGTCTAAGACATGACACAGATTTATTGTACATGAAATATTAGCAAATTTATTACCATTATTTTTAATCTGATCAACTAAGCTAAAACTTGTGCTAGGAGTCGGTTCAAAAGTAAAATGGCAGATTCAAACCCTCGACCTTATTATGTTTCACATTCCCTACCCTATACTTAACCATTAAATTATTTGGTTTTTGGTTATGATTATTGACATGAGATTTATCACGCCCATTTTTCTTTTTAGCAATTGTTATTAAAATGCCTATAGTGCTTTAAAAAAGGACTGTGGTAGTCACAAGCGGGTTATCGGAAATAAGTCTTGACCTAAATAATGATCAAAACTTTACGTTTAATTAATTATTTTGTCCAAAGGTTAAAGCCGACGGGACCGTCATAGATTGCCTCAGAACTCTCAAAAAGGACAACACGGGGTATCACTTGAAGCACCTGTTCATAGGATCTGAAGGCACTCTGGGAGTGGTGACAAAAGTTGCCATTCATTGCCCCACGCTGCCGAAAGCTGTTTCACTTGGATTCTTTGGTAACTTTTGGTAGTGTTGGTTTTTTTTTAAGCTCAATCCTTCTGTCCTAATAGAGGTAGACGAAGATAACAATCGCTGTTAGTTTTAAACCGAGTTATTCAAACGACCATGTAGTCCAGTGTGTATAGTACACAGTGGCGAATTATCCTTAAGACAAACTGGGCACGTGCCTAGGGGCGCGTCATTACAAAGGGGCGCGCGCGGACAAAATTTTTTGACCAAAAATGTAACTACTCATATAAAAATTCTATCTACTTTATTTACTACTTTATTACACCTAAATCGCTTATTTCCTGGCAAAATCATGCAATGCACACATACTATATACCTACACTATTATTATTATTAGGTATATAGGTAGGGGGAAGGCCCCTTACGCCGGACGGCACCATAGTGCCGGCCACTAGTACTATTCCGGAGACTCAGAACACGAGCGATGAGATACTTGCCTATGTATGTATTTAGATTAGTTCAACGCAAGTTGGCGCGCGGTGCTATGGTGGATACCTGTGTTTGTCAATAAATGTAGGTTTGACTTGTGTGGCAGTGATTCGGTAAGCGTTGCCCTACTTTTGTCACACTCTAAAGATTTTTTAAATCTGTACAAGCGTTACTCACTCATAGCCTCCGTGCGGCGAATTGAGCTGAACTATCTATACCTAGTTGTAACATCGTAAATTTTGATTCTTAAATGTTTTTCACTCATAACAAGTATTTTGAATCAGTTAGAATCGGCGGCTATCTATAGCCTCTTGCCCTATTACATTTGTTACCTAAAAATATTTTTTTGTTTCATATTTTTACAACAATACACAATATACCCACTAACTGCACAATTTGAGTTAATTTTACTTGTATTCCAATCAGGATTTTCCGACGGCCTTCGCTTAAAAACAATGATTATGTTAACATATCCTAATTTAAAATATAAAATGACAATCATTTCTTCGCGAATATGACAAGGAATATAAAGTTGCAATTGTTTAAAAAACACTATTTTTTTGTCTTAAAATAGAATTCTGATCCGAGAGCGCTGACTTGGCCTCTAGCCATTACGCCGACGTTCTTAAATAAACTGCACTAACGGCTATTATTACGGTTATTAAGTTCCAAATGTTATAGACTAGATATACACAATTTCTTGTTTACCTAGTTATAATCATGTAACTCGTTAAAATATTCATTATTTTCCTTCAACGAGTAGAATGTATATTAAGATATAATCTCAAATTTAGACACAGGAAGAAAAATAATATACATACTTATTAGGACTGTATTTTATAGGTGTGAAAAACTTCGAGAACGTTCTTCGTTTATATGCAAACGCTAAATCGTCGCTGGGAGAAATTTTATCAGCCTTCGAGATGGCTGATAACGATTCTATCACTTCTACCGTCCAGAATCTTAAATTGCCGTAAGTACAATAATAAAACGAAACTGTTTTTATTTTAAGTAATTATTATCTTTAATTTCTTTATTTCTTACTAGAAATCCTATATCAGACTATCCGTTCTACGTCCTTGTGGAAACTAGCGGGAGCGACGAAACGCACGACGCAGAAAAGCTGTCAAGATTTTTGGACAAAGAAATGGAGAGCGGACTTATTGTTGACGGAACTGTCACTTCCGAACCCGCCAAAATGCAGGTGCTCTCAACATTTGGTCACAAAAGCTACAGCTTTTACTTTTTATTTAAAAAATCATAAAGTTAAAATTGACACTTCAAAGCGTGAAAAATGTGAAGACACTATATGAAATTAACATTATTTTCTCATTCTTCATCTCATTAGTATTAAACTAAGTACTTCAAAGTAGGAGTAATACATTAAGTTTCATTGCATACAAAAAAAAACAGCAATAAAAAATTATTTAAATTTTACTGTTTCTTTGCATTAAATATATTTAAAGGTGACAACAATGTTTGCAGACAATTTGGAATCTACGCGAAAACATAGCTGGCGCGGGCCTTATCGATGGCTACGTGTTTAAATACGACGTCTCCGTACCGCTTACAAGTTATTACATGCTCGTGCCGCTACTGAGGGAGAAGTTAGGCTCGAAGGCGACCAAAGTTTACGGATACGGCCATGTTGGTAAGATGTTATTATTATTATCTATGTTATTTCAACTTTGGTAAAATCTGAAACAGCAGAAGCTGTTGCACTAACAGGCCTCACGACCTCACAGAATACGAACGTCTGCGTCTCTACTGATCACTGAGGTTTTTCTCTCCTTGACCTTTTCAGATTCCGCTATCTTCGTTTCCATTAAACGAAGTTGGACAACGCATTCAGACAATACAAGTAATAAGTTTTTCCTAAATCTTCACCTTTCAGTAGCTAACAATGTTATTTTCTTGGCAGGCGACGGTAACATTCATATTAACGTGACTGTACCGAAATACGACCAGGAAGTGTGTTCGATGTTGGAACCTTATATATTCGAAGAAGTCGCCAAGCTGAAGGGCTCGATAAGCGCCGAACACGGCGTCGGTTTCCGAAAGCCCCACTACATTCACTACAGCAAAGATGCCACAGCACTGCACTTGATGAAGCAACTCAAACAGTTAATGGACCCCAATAATATTCTCAACCCTTATAAAGTGCTGTCTGAAGTTTAACATCACATTTAATATGACCACTTGTTAAAAACTAAGTTTTAAGTAAAATATATTTTAATAATGTAATGAACATGAATAAAAAAAATCATTGATATACGCGCGGTATATCGACGGTATGAGACGTGTATTAATAAAAATGTTTTACAATGACTTTTTCGAATATTTCTCGAAGTCTTTTCAATACAGTAAGGTAAACAACGCAAGCAAATGACGTTATCCCCTAATCTATTAAGTTATGTATAAATAGTCCCAAGAATGAGCACGAGTTCTCTATTCAGTCTACTACAATGTAGTTAAGTTACATCAGAGTCTTTTAACAACTTGTTAGGAGGAAATGACAGAACTCGCAAAGCACTCTCTTCTCTTAGATAGCTATCATTAGCAAATTGCTCTAAGTAGTTTTGAATTTAATTTATTTCTAGCTGTGCCCCGCGGTTGCACCCGCCCTACAATTTTACCTAAACGAAATGATAATACCTACTTAATACTACCGTAACCTCATTATCATCTCACGGCCCTTTTCCCGCGTATGTGGGGTCGATACAGTATGGCCGTAGCACGGTTAAATTGATCTAACTTTTTATTTATAAACCGATTGAGATAAAACAAACACTAAATGTTAAGTGAAGCTTACTACAATACATTAGTGAAAACCGCACCCAAATCGGTGAAGCTGTTACTGAGATTAGCGGTAACAAACAGACAAAAATACTAATAATCATTTTTTGGGTTTTATTGCGTTTATGAAGACCCATAATAGTTTTTCTCAAATATCTTCCATTTACAGGCAGCGATCAGTTACAGTTTTATTATATGTTTTGATTATTTTATTAGATTGTTCCTGAGATATCTGAATTATGTATCCTACCTTCTATAAAGATTCTCTAAAGGTAGGATATAGTATCAATATAGGGTTATTGATAGGAGATACTATATTCAACGGTGAGTGTGGTGATTCTACAAAAAATAGTCAGACCATGTATATTTTGGTCGTTGATCAATTGTCGCGATAAGTTACATCACTATGCAAGTTCTCTACTAATGTTATACATTTCATTACATGTGTATGTCCAGTAAACCTTATGTGTGTAGACGAATTTAACTAATCTGTTTTGACCTTCATAAAGATAATATTTAACGTACCTACCACACGCCACAAGAACCATTATCAGAAAGTATTTGTGTAGCAACACAATATTAGTTCTTAGCTAGTAGTAGTTTACATAATTTATGAATGTTATTATTTATTATTAATTCATGCAATGTTTTTATTCATTCTACGAAATAAAAGACAAAAATATATTATCCTATTTTTAATTCTTAGAGCCTATACGCACTACGCAGCTTGCCGCAACGCGGTCAGCCGCAGTCAAAAAAATGTATGAAAAAATTGATTTCGATAGCACCAGGGCAGCGGCGAAAGCGGCGGCCGTTCGACGTGGGGATCGCAGTTGCTCTTCATTAACAGTTCATGGTAGCGGCTGACCACGCGCAGACAGCCGCAGTTACAACCGCGGCGCGCGGCTGGCCGGCCGCGTTAGATGGATGCAATCACGTTCATTAACACATAAGTGCGATAGGTCAAAACATTATTAGATGTTATCTTAAACATAATATTTTAAATTTAAAAAAAAGTATAAAAGTTCACTAGAAAGGGTCGAAAATGTTTTCAATAATGTTATTGGTATAATTGGTTAGAACTGACAACCCAAACGAATAACGGTATCTTATATGTGCGTATTTGCTTTGTAATTAAAGTACACAAAAAAGAATGTGTAAAAGTGTGAAAGTACAATAAAACAACATTTTACTTAAATGACTTATAATAAAATATCCATTTATTCTTATAACATTCATAATATCACTGCAACAAAAATACAATGGAATATTATAAAAAATTGCCCTAATCGCTTTAAATAAATAATTCCAGTACATAGTGAAAAAAATATTTAAAAATGTTTTATTGCAAATAAATATACAGAACGGTATAAACGTATGTACATGCAACGTTCATTGTTATATATGTATGTATTATATGACATATATAGACTGGGAATTAGGTCATAATTAAAATCAATTATTATCACACAATTTCACTTCATACAAATATGCATAATGTCATTAACAATCAATTAGAAACAACACAATGTAACGAATTTGGCATTACTCGTGGCATTGAACCATTAATTTTTACAAACAAAATTCATTATTTACTTAAACATTCGGCTGATTATACAAAGAAGGCGTAATGTGATATCTTTTAATAAAACAATTTTTACACGATCAAGCAAATGCCGTATTGAGTGAAAAATAAATCGATGACAATTTTGAGACAGAATTTCAGCCATATGAACAAAATATAACCTAAATTTTATTTAAAATTAATACGTACAATCAAACTTCTCTTTCAATCTGTACTAGACATTTAAAAATTGTTTTGGAAATAAAATATTATGTCCTCATGTGGTAATAAAATTCATCCATCCCTCTTCATTCATTTTCATTCATTAAGCGATCCAAGATTTCATGTCCATCCAGGGTGATTATATTTTGAAGGGATTTAAAATCGTTTCTAACTTAAAATAAGAGAGTTATTGTCATTTTGCCTCTAGATTTGCAAATAATGAAGATTTGTATAACTTTGTGCATTACTTTTCTATAAAAAGAAATTCGATTCTTATGATAAAGTAAAAAAAAGAAAGCACTCCTTAGTAGACTTTGTTTTCAGTTGTTCACATTTAAATGACTATAAAGTATTGACATAAGTAATGACATTCTATTGTACATGTGTGTATTACAAAAAAATATTTTTAAAGCAATTGTGTAAAAACAATGTAGCCATCATTGATTTTTTGTCATGAATTTCGAAAAAATCAAATGAGATCATCAAATAACTTCAGAAATACGGACAAAATGTAAACAAGTGGCAAGTTTTTAAAATTAATACAACAAACAAGACACATTCTTTTAGTAAACGATACAACTAATAAACCTACCATCCTAAAAATAATATTATGGACTCTCAAAATACGTTGTCTCACGCCTTTGATAAAAGCATTTAATAATGCTCATTTATTTTTTTGTCTTAACTATACAACTTGTTTACATTTAGTTCCAATTATTAGTTAATGAATTAAGTTTCTCAAGATAAATGTATTGAATGTGATAAATTGAAATCCAAAGGTATTTATGTTGCTTGCATGTTATTATGAATTCTACTCAGCGACAGACCGAAATATACAATTCAAATTACGCAAATAAAATACGACAACAATGACTGACACATACATTATTCTAGTTGGCTCGTATAGGTGAAAATAAAATATATATATATACCTTTTTCAACATCCAATATCGACCACTCTGTATACATGTATATATATGTGTGTGTGTGTTCTGTGTGTATCTGATAACTCATTTATTATAAGGCAGTAAATGTCAGTAATGATGATTACGTTCCATTAAACTTTAAGACGTTACTAACAAATGCATAAAAATGGAAGTAATACTTTAGAATTAATTTAATTTCAATTCACAGAAATTGGTTGTGTTTTTTCATAAACGACGGAATTATTGTGGTCACTCTAATCCTACTGGACCTTTGCTAATCCAATCCTAAATTATCCATTCTAATTCTTCTAGAGTGATTACGGTCTGCGACTGAGATATTTTTTTATTTTCAAGTTTTTTTATTTTTTTAGTTTTTCACATTTCTTCTGTCGGTTTAGACTGAAGATGCGACGGTGTTCTGTCCCTGACGAGTAACAGTTGTCGCACATAATGTGTGGTTATCGTTTGATCTGGTTGGACATCTTGAGGAATTCCAGGAAGCCGGCCTGCATTTCAGCGTCCATGCCAGTCTCCCACGCGTCGTTTTCTAGTTCGTCGCTGAAAGTTTTTAAGTATTACTTTAATAAATTGCCTTGTTATGTAATACATAGAATTGTTTTAATGTGAGTCAAAATAAATGGGAGAATATCAAATGAACTCTGTGTAATACATACTTTACAAGGAGCATTTGCATGCATGGTATGTGCATATGCTATGAATTAAATGCATACGCCAATATACTATACTGCAGCTGATGATTATGAAATCTACGGTAATGTTAAATATCTTTTCACTTACTGTATATTATTAAGCAATAAGCATTGATGGAATGTTGCATTGACTTTTAACTTTGTACTTTCGTCTCTGAACCCTATCCTATTATTCTTATTTAATTGGAAATGCTAACTTGTGAGTAAATTAAATATTGTATTTACAAATATACATGTTAATATCTGTATTACTTTGTTGATTGCTATGTTTGGTGCAAAAGGACGAGTTATCAAGATGATTAATTTATAAAACACTTGCTGGACATACTCGTAACATTTTAAAATAGATTATTTTGACATATAATACTATGATCCCTTTAAATAACAGCTGGACCTTCACTGTCACCACTCCGATCAGTCTTTTGCTCCTCAAAACCAACGGCTATTTGACATTGTCATCAGGTATAATATAGGAATATATGGTTATAATGACACTTTTCTAGTCATTAATAATAAAGATGAAAAATAGTTTTGTCATTTTGGTTACGTCATTTAAAAAAAAAACAAGATACCTAAAAAAGCAACTATCGAGTTTGTAACATGCAAGCGGACAATGTAAATGATAGAAAGTGAATCCTTAAACCCCATATATTTCTACTAAAAATCGGAAACGGAAATCCTGTTCTGTCTCTGAATTCTAAGACAGAAAGTTCCTTATCAAATAATTGAGTCTTTAAATTGCTTTTTTCAATTCATGCTATTTACGTTACGATGTAGTATGTAAAGTCAGGGTATGTTCCGTTTGTGTCCATTGTCCAATCGATTGCTCTACCAAAAAAATCTAGTCGCTATTTATAAGATTGTGAAAATTCAGTTTAATGACCTAGGTAAAAAAGCTATCTACTTTGGAAGATAATAAAAAAAAATTGGGATTTAATTGTATATCCTATAAATAAAACTCACAGTATGTCTTCGTCGATCGCGGCAGCCTTAGGCGGCAGGTTGCTCTGTAGGAAGGCGCACTCCTCTGCCGTGAGCGTGTGCCCGTCAGCGAGATAACCTCCCTCGATGTTCGGCCCTCCTTCCATATCACCGTTAAATACTGTTCCAACAAATACAATACATTTTTGTTTTCTATAAATTCAACTTTATACACGTTTTATTTTATTACATAGTAACGAATTAACTATCTAAATATCGATCGTAAATCGCAATACTACGGACACTTTTTGCTAGAATTATCAGTAAATTTTATGAGTATATATAAATCTTTATATCTCAAATCGCCAGGCGAAAGTCTTGTATAAATAATTGTTATTTAACAAAATATTTTTGTTTCAATTTGCATTTAATTTTACACCAATCGGTAGGTGGTGGAGTTCGATACCATAATGAAATTGTATAACGGCACATACGCCCCCGGGCCAGAGATTTATTGAACGATTACGGATTTCTGATTTGCAAAAGTATTGCTTAACTTCCAATACATTCTAATATTTTACGAAAATTGTGACCCTACAACGAACTGAAGAAGTCAAAGTCGGTTTATACAATTTACTAACAAATTTCTTCAGAGTTTACACAGAAATTGCTATCCATTAAGTGTCTACAGTTGCAAAATCTTCAATTTGTCCAGCAAGGTTTGTTATTGAATGTTATTAACCACTAAATGACTCCTTTTTTGTTACATAAGCCATGCATGGGAAGCAAAGCAAGAAACATCTTTTTATTAGCAATATATACTTTTTTGTATGTTTTGAACATGTTTCCAATAAATTTTTAGTTTGAACATAAAATAGTCTTACCTCAACCTCATTTGATACCTTTTAGTGTAAAAGAATGCAAATCTTTTCGGCAGGCTATTTTATGGCTTTTTTGGATTTAGATATGCAAATATATTCAACAATATTTGGGGATACTAATTTCGACATTCGGCGTTCCGGATCCTGACTGCGGTCCGCATGTTGCCGATCATAAAGTATGTTTTAAGTTGTATGCAGTTTTCTTTGTATTTCGTACGATTTATACATGCGGCCTGTTATATTGTGAAGGACTTTAGATATGACTTATTAATTAGCATAAGGAAGGTTTGTAATAGGTAAGCAGTATGGATATAACATTGTGTTAGGTGGGAAAAGCATTGTGAGCTTGGGAAATTGCTGATTCAATAAAATATCTCATGGTAAGCAGCATAAAAGCAGTGAAACAATTGGTAGCAGTATTGATCCAATACACTCATGACAACCTGAGTGTCATATTTTTGTTTACCATCATAAAAATTCCAAATGGTGGTAAACCTGTAGCAACAGATTTTTCCACAACGTAAAAAATACCAAAGGACTAACTTCTTTACCTTAAAATACAGGTTAAGACATATGAGTGATGCAAAAGAAACACCAAAATCCATATTATTTTAATCAAAATACAAATAAACAAAATAAAAATATTTTGTTGTGTACATGTCTCATACTTGCATCGTATTGTTTTTATACATCCATATTAAGAGATTTTCAATTAATATTGGATAAACCATAGTGATAATTATTGCAATCCACTGCTGAACAGCCTTCCCAATGAATCGCCAAAGATTGGTTCCTCCCCGAGTACATCCAGTTGAGTCCCACAACCTTGACTAGATCGTCAGTCCATCTTGTTTGACCTAGACTCCGCCGCAACTCTTGAACCTTTTGGCCCCACCAACCTACCGTTCTACGCGAAATGGGTCTTATTAATTGCTAGTTTAGCACTTTTATTGAAGTGTCTGTTACTTTAGTTTTGCTGTGATCTCGCATATTTCATGATGATTTGGATCAATTTTGATGAATAAGAATTGTGATGCAAATGAATTTTAAGTTATATACAAATTTTTAGTAATTAAGCGCATAGGTAAGGTAGGCATAACTCACTATTGTTAGGTTGACGTCGTCTATTATCAACGGGGTTGGGTGCATCGTGCGGGAGCTGCGACTCGCGGTCGGTCTCGGCGAGACCCCAGCGCGCGGCACGCAGCGCGACCACGCCGCGCACGCACGCCAGCGACGACCGCCGCCGGAGACGCTCGAACGCCGCATGCATGCCGTTAGGGCAGTCGGCGTCCAAGGCTATTCCCGACAACTAAACAACACATTATATATCTTTCCATTCCAATATTGCCGTAAGCTATTTCGACACAATTTTAATTGAATTGTAATAGTTATCTATACAAATTACAAAGAGAAAATATTTGATAGTTTGTGTGTTTTGTATAAAGAGAAAAAGTACTGACCCAATTAAGAAAAATCTTCAACAATAGAAAGGTATCCCACCAGTGACTAATCTAGGCTATATTTTATTTTATTTTGTATTTATCTTTTTACCCGAGTGAAGCGGAACTTTTTCACTTTTGGAACTAAATGAGCTAAGTAATTCCAATTGGGATACAAAAACTCTATTTTGTTTATTAATTTTATATTAAATTAAATATATACTCACTTTAAGTAACTGACACACAGCTTTAATATTTATTTCTTTGTCGGTGTCCAACAAATGGAGAAGAACTTTGCAGAGGCTTTCACCTAAAGATTTTATGCGTCCACCCTGAAATTTACACTTTACATTAAGACACACAAATGCTGCAAATCAAGTATCAAACATATTCTTCATGAAATAAGCAGTTAACCGTAATTATTTATCTGATCAATATTGTCTCTAATAAACAAAACTGGAAAATTAATCTTTTACTTATACATTTTACTTCATGAGATTATATAAATACTTTGAGATTTTATAAAATGCTAAATACTTTCCAAATTTCAAAGTTTTTAAATGATAAATGCATTATTTATATTTTATTTCTAATCAATTATTATTATTATTATACCTGGCTGTCTTCCAATTGAGTGTATATCTCTGCAAGAAACATAGCAAAGCCTCTGATATTCTCCTCTGATGACTCAACTCCACTGATAATCTTATTCTCTTCCGTGGCACACCGCTCCAAAAGACATGAGCGGAATTTAGACTCTTCAGGTGGTGCCACAGAATCATACATTGAGCAAAGTCTTGCACCATTGTAGCGGAAATTAGATTCAGCAATTGACTAGATAAAATAAGTAAAAAGCATTCATTACATTTTACTGCCCGAATTTTAAGATACAATAGGAATGTATAATAAGTAAGATTGCCTTTAAATTGGGACATGGTTGAATATTGGACTCTTTTGAAATGTGAAACTAATTAATTAATCTAGAACTATTTATTTGACACAGATGTTAAACTTCACAATCAATAACATTTACAGCAACCTAAGGCCAAATAAAATATATAATTAGGTTGAAAATATTTTTTTAAAGAAATGTATAAATTGGTTAAGTAAAATTATTATTGATCTGTGTACCTGATTTACAATAGCTTCCACAAGAGGCCTTGTGTAGTTGACATCTTGTAATGTTGATACAAAAGAATCAACTAATGGTCCACACAATGTATCAAACTTGCCAGGTTCAAATGTTATCTCACACATAACAGTAATCAAATTGGCAAGGTTCTCCTAAAATGTTGAAGATTTTATAAAAATGTTAAGAGACAAATTGAAAACATTTTATGTATTCTTGACGATACCAACCCGTAGATCCACATTTTCAAATTCTTCAAGGGCATATGACATTTCTTCGTAATTGTAGGGATTTACATCCTGGGCTTGACGCAGTCTGCCTTGAACAGAGAAACGCTGTGGCCTATAGGGCGACGGGTCTGTATATGTCGCTGGCTGTGGTACATAGTTAGGTGGATACCATTCTTTTGCTTCAGCAGAGAGCGTCGATTTAGAAGGTTCAACTATTGAACAAAGGAATAAAATAAATGAATTCCCAAGATAAAGTTTGTAGTAACGTAAAATGGGACGCGGCACAAATTTAAAAGTTTTCCCCATAAGATTCGACAAAAACTTATGAGACAATTTTAAGTTAATATACACTACTCGAATAGCATAACAACTGGTTGCTATCTGTCAAAATGCGTCGACGTCATCATAAATGAAAATCCTTAAACTTTCACCTGATGTCTCCGTGTGAATAGACGAGCAAGGTATGACGTCGTCGCTCTACCAATAATTTGTATTCATCTTGTGAAAGTGCTGATTAAAACTTTACATAATAAAGTTTTCATTACCTTCAACAACGTTTTTGGGACGGCGAAGTTCCCGAGGTTGATTATCGTTTTGCTGCCATCCACGACCTCTGCCTCTGGATCCTCCAACGTCCCCGTTATTCATTTCACCCGGTTACGATATTTTATCTTTTGCACAAACTGTATGTTGGAAACGGTAACATTAATTTCCATAAACGCCAGTAATATAATGTTATATATCTAAAAACCTATCTGGAAATTGGACACGTAAACAAAGACGAATAAGACAAACAATATAATCGTTTCACACGGCGCTACCACTAACATCCAAACTATAAATCCAAACGAAGAGCTACCACCATGTTATTCGTGTGAAAGAGACGGTATGAATTAAATTTCCATAAGCATGCGTTCCATGTTATGCATACATAAATTTGTATTATGTATATTCTTATATCTTGTAAAACATAATGCCGTTATACTAATGATAATGCGTAATCTAGTATATGTATATGTACAATATTTAACAGTATTGCTAATATTATTATTATTAAAAAAAATCTTTTTGATATTCAGGATAGGAGCATGGATCATGGATTAAATCAAGATATTTAATTTAAGGTAGATACGTACAGGAAACGATATTTTATACTCGTACAAAATCACCGGTCAGTCGTCACTTGCGTACATTTACAGGTGATTTTATTGCCCGAGCGACCGTTATAAGAACGTTTTTGACTTACAAATGTTGTCTATGTCCCACCCTTCTACGATAATTTTGGTTTTCATTTAAACATGTTAGGTATCGTGAGCTCGGATGTGAGCACCCTTCTATGGGGTTACAATCGTATTTAATAGTACAACCTTACAGAAGATTTTTTTTTAATTCCTAACGAAAAATGAGACCACCACCGCCACGTTTAAGGTCACGCCCATAGTACCATAGTATTGCTTTTCACGAAAACTCGTGTGTTGGGGTAATATGAATGGTTTTATAGAAGTGCAAGAACTTGATTTGCAAAAGTCTCAATTTTAATTTGTAATGAGAGGAATTTTAAGTTAAAACCAGACATTTGCTGAACATCCTGAAGAAAGAGCTGTTTGGTTAGAAATAATAAGATAGTAGTATCAATTTGGGTAATCACCCACTTGTTTCTTTTCACAAATTATCAAAGATATTTCACTGAAAAGATTGTATTAGGACTAGACTGTAATAGGTAAGATTTTAACTGATTGCACTGATTTGCTAAATGGTCGTCAATGACATCTGAACTTTATAGTATTTAACTAATTCACAATGTTGTTTAATGTCTTCTGTTGGGACTGTGGGTCGAAAGCCGCGTATGTAATTCCGCTCATCACATGACACTATTACTTAGTCAGGGCGCCACGGGCTGCAGCCCATAGCCTTAAGTAGATCCGCCCCCGCATTATTTTGTATCGAACATGAGCGAGTTCATACTTCCAACTCACACTTGGCCAATTTTCGGGTGTTTGTGCCCACAACCTTTTATCAGTTTAAATATGACCGAAAACTTTGTCTTCAAAAAAGGCACAAATGAAATTTTATTTAAAATTTCACTACATTTATTTTGCTGCTTTGCTTCCACTATAAAGTTTATAATAATTTCTATATATATAAAATAAACTGACTGACTGATACCTCATGCACAGGATATTTGTAGGGGGATAAAGATTGTATAAAGATACTACCCGTGCGAAGCCGGGAGGCCAAAAGTTTAATATATACATGTTTTGTTATCTGTAATGTGAGTAGAACATATAAGAGAAATGCAAGATTAGGGATTTTACTTTATAATAGACTATAAGGTTCTGTAAAGACTTAATTATTAATAGATAATTAAAACCACAGAGAGCCAGCCTCTGTAAAACTTTGCTACTGTTGAATGCAAATTGTTTAGAATTACCAAGCGTTTTTTTAACTATTTACTTATGTCAAGTACTTCTTGAAGGATAACAATAGGTTTTTAAAATGTAAATATACAATGTAAACCTTCGAAATTCATAATTTCATAGGATTCTATGATTATAATGAAAAATGAAATAACACTAAAAAAAAGGACTCATAGATATCAAACCAGGAACAAAGATAAATTGAAATTATCAAGACCCAGAACAAACTATGGACAGAAAAGTGTGACGTTTGAGGGAGTGAATTTATATAATACTTTGCCTAGATATATCCGAGACATAAATTCTATAGTATCATTTAAAAATAAACTAAAAAAAATTATGTTACCCATAAAATGTAGACTAAACTAAATAATTACGTAGTACCACTGGTGTAAAATGAATTGTATTAGTTTTTAGATTTCTCTTAAGCGAATTTTGTAAATTCTTTGAGAAATAAAGCTCTTTAACCACATGAATTTAAAATCTATAAAAGCACTCATGCTTTTTTTCAGAATGGTAGGCACAAATTTTCAGTATTCAGATATTTCATATTTGGTACACAGATATTCAGTAGCAAATGCCTCTTGTACACTATACTTAACCATACATCAATACATTTATCCTTTCTAAAGCAGAAGTATTATATTATAATTTTTGGTTTTACTTGCCAATACTAATGCTTATAATAACTTTTCAATTATGATCAAAATTTAAGAAGCATTTTTCCTCCATCATTATGTTCTAAACCAGTTATCCTGATATTTTTATACAAACAAGGCTTGCTTCATGGGATATACCTGAAATCATATATATGATATCTATAATAAATTTATTTTATGTAACAGCAACTACAGCTACAAATATTTGCAATGACACACATAAATAAAAAAATACATATCACAACATATAATATCTACTGTACAATAAAATACAATCTATTCATCACAACAAAAAC
>JWHW01030073.1:174146-184496 GCA_000931545.1 Papilio glaucus | reverse complement strand
TTTATTCAATAATGGATGGCACTTGTGAATAAGGCCTGAGGTCATAATGTTGCTGTTCTTCAGTGCCTGTAGCACAGCCATACTGTTTGAGAGTATACATAAGTTTTCATCTTTTACTCTTCTGTTGGCTATGGCTAGTGCTGCCTCTATCACTCCCATGCATTCTGCCTGGAAACAATGTTGTGTATTCCTAGTGGTTTATGTATTTTGATCTTCAGGTTCTACGAGAAGATACCTGACCCAGTGCCGAAATTCGTTGAAGTACATAGAGTTGTATGTAGTAACACAAACAATACAATGATGAAAATCCAGCTGTTTCGAGAGTTCAGTCACATACACAAATGCATTATTTATTAAATATTTGAATGTATAATAAGAAAATTCATACCTAATAAAGTTAATTGCGCTTTCTTGTCAATTATAATTGTTACACCATCCTGTTTCACTTCTTCATCCAACTTGCCCTTAGATGTTGCATAATCTAATGTGTAGGACAATCCATTACAACCTCGTTGTCTAACACCAACTTTCAATCCTATGAAACCTTTAGCATGTTCTTTAGCCATAATTTCTTTAACCTTTTGAACTGCTGTTGGAGTTAGAACTAGTGCAGCTCTAGAAGGGAGCACCCTTTTTTTTACAGCCCTTACTGTTGCACTAGCAATTGTTTTGGTCGCCATCTACAAATAATAGAAGAAAATTACAAAATAATTGAAAGAAGTTATTTAGGATGGACATGGAGAATTCTTAGATAAATAACCAAAGGATCTACACTTAACGCTCTTTACCTTCTTCAAGCATAAATAAAAAAACCAATAACAAAACGAAAAATTTTGAGTGTTCTAAATTGTAACTCTTACTCTTGTCAAAAATCAACTCGTAATTATGGCTTATGGCTATACGCTCATGTACTTTTATTTTTTGATATTTTGGATATTCTTCTATGCCTCCTGGGAAATAAAGTTTATTTTCGTAGTAACAATACCTATATGTTTCGTTACAACATTATCACATACATTTATTTTTTTGTAGAATTTTAACGATGACAATGACAATCAAACACCGTATTCTTACCATATCAGTGTATCACAAGTACAATTTGATTTAAAATTATGCAAATAATTATTTAGTGTTATCCTCCCATGAGTAGGCTTTTATTAACATTTTAAAATTTTTAAATATTCTATTTTCAACAAGTAACGATAAACTGTACTGTTTAATTATGGTCATTTTTCAGAACTTTTTTGTACCTAGGTCCAGGATTTAGGATAGGTATCATAAATAATAATGCCTAAAATATTAGTTTTTGAAATAAACCAAAAAATTAGATTAAATTAGTTTGTACAGCATTTATATCATATCTAATAATATTCTTTGCTCCTTAGCTGGCAAAACTTGTCAATTACAAATTGTGAATGACACGTCAGGTTTATCGTGTAGTGTAGCGCGGTAATGATTTTCATTTATCGCACTATGTATTAAAATAATTTATAAAATGGGTGGACAAAAGTTTGAATATGACGAGAGTGGATCGACATTCTTTTATTTTGTGCTTTCATTTCTCGCATTAATACTTGTACCAGCTACATTTTATTACTGGCCGAGGAAACGAAAAGAAGGTTCGTAAGTTTATAGTAGAGTTCTATGAAACATTCAAAAATTTACATATTTTTATTCATAAAAATACTATGCACCATACTTGTATATAAAATATTTTACCTACTTTTGTATAGATATACTTTTATAAGTACAGTTATGTCGTCGCTGTATTAAGGTGATGTCAACTTGACGATACGGTACATTAATAAAGAACGGTTTACATGTTTACACTAATAGCTACCGATTACCTTTAACCGACACACCGGCAACATAATATGGGATAGTAGTCAAGCATAAATCACAATCACATAATAAATAAAGAAATATAAAAAAACTTTAATGATTTGATTATTCATTAGAGTATAAAGCCTTATTCTGATGCTTTTCTGGTCTATGTACTCAGTAAACGTTTAGTATAGAAAATAATTGTTCATAGCTATCTATAATATTTAATTTTACGTAATTTTTTCAGACCCTGCGATACAAGCAGAGCGTTGTCAATGTCCAAATTGTATAAAGAAACAGCAGGTTATTGAGCAATCACAGCCATACAAAAGTCTAAAAAATTTTTTTATAAAATTAGCCATAATATCAGGATGGGTTCTTCTTGGATTCCTTGCATATAAAGTGTCACAATTTGACTATGAAATGTCTAACTTTGATCCTTATGATATACTTGGGTTGCCACCTGGAGCAACACAAGCTGAAATTAAGAGATCTTATCGTAAACAATCATTGATACTTCATCCTGATAAAGAGACTGGTGATGAAAAAGCTTTCATGAGACTCACTAAAGCGTATCAAGTAAGTAAAAACAAATGGAGCTTTTATTAATTATATTTTATTAATCATATGATTTTATGATACTAAATTAAAACTGTGTAATGGTACTTTAAATGTTTTATTTCATTACAACAAACCTAAAGAGGCTTGATAAATGTTTTGTTTTTAGGATAAAAATCAAAAATATATAAGCAAAATTACTTGTAGAGATTTATTTTTGATAGCTTTTGTTAATGTCACATGTGTGTTTTATTAGCTTTTTTCTTTTATTTGAGATAGTATTCAAAATTATAATGTATTAGAAAACAGATCTCTCATGTTTAATGAGGTTTAAATTTTTATGTCTCTGTAAAATTTGTGAATATAAATTTTCAATACATGTTAAAAAAATTTAATGTTAAAAGTGTTATTTTTATTATTTAATTTTAATTTTTAGGCACTTACAGATGAAGAGGCAAGACGAAACTGGGAAAAATATGGTAATCCTGATGGTCCAGGTGCTATGAGTTTTGGTATTGCTTTACCAAGTTGGATTGTAGAAAAGGAAAACAGTGTTTGGGTGCTTGGATTATATGGACTTGTGTTTATGGTTGCACTGCCTATTGCTGTGAGTTCAAATTTAGTCAATCATGATAGTGTTAATTTATTACACTATGTAAAAAAAATGCATAGTGGACAATATCTGTTGACAATAACTATTTCTGCCATGAATCATTACTTTGTCATAAATTGTAAAGTGCCCTAGGCTTGTCGTTATGGGTGCTCCTTATATTACCCTTTTTTAGTAAGCCACTGATCTGATCAATATAATTTCTCTTAGGGTGTCCGCTACCAACACTGCCACTTACTTTTGCAATATAAATCTGTTTCATTATTATCTTTTCATTCATCCATTCAACATACCTGAACCACCGAAGCAAACCTCTTGTACTGTTGTCTTCAAATATATTAGTATCAAAGATTTTGTATTTTAAAATAAAAAAAAATTATATTGTAATGACTTCGATAGGCATATTAGCATTTATTAGGTTACATTATTGATTTGGCATATTATGTGGTTTAAAAATAGAATATAAAAATTGTGTAAACTCATGTGTACTAATTTTTGATTAGGTAGAAACAGTTTAAAAAGTAGTATTGCTACTTAGAAGTATTACTGAATAAAAATATATTTTGATGACACATCAAATCATATATTTACACTAATTAACAATTTAAAATTAGTAAAACTTGCCAATGGGAAGGCTAGGAAGTTATTTTATTAGCTAGAATTCCTTTGCAGATTGACCAGTAATCCATTTTTATTTTTTATTTCAGGTAGGTACCTGGTGGTATCGGTCTATCAGATATTCAGGAGAACAAGTACTATTGGATACAACTCAAATGTACTTTTACTTTTGTCACAAAACTCCTTCGATGCCTCTGAAGAGGGCACTCATGATTTTAGCAGCTTCTTGTGAATTTGATCGTAGACATAATTCTGAAGTTATTGAGAGGATAACTGATAATGAAGAAGTCCCAGCGGTAAGATAAATTAATTATAAAGTGTAAATAGTAGTGAGGAGCTATTTTCTGCAACCTTAAAGTATTTTGCATGATTAACCTAATTTGCTTTCTTATTATTTCATACTAAAATATCTATTTCAACTAGATTTACACATCTTTAAATATAAATAATGATAAATATCCATTATTAGCTAATCTTGAAAAAATACCTCTATTTCTTTTTTGAAACCAACTTTAAAGAAAGGAATGTGTAATTGTGTAGTTATACTTAATGATTATATTGTGTTGAGAACTTTGTTTATATTGTCAGATATACATGTGTGCTTATGTTTGATGTATTTTCATGAATCACAAATATTTGTTTTTTGGTTAAGTACCCTATGTATGCCATTGTCTTGTCAAATTTTACACCTGATAAATTAATTGAAATTTTGACGTAATCAATCCTTGTTTTTGTGTATGGGGAAGTGAATCTTAAAAATCCTTATTCTTGGGTGAACACATTGTTTTGTGAAATTACTCACGAAAACAACTCCTGAGTGGCCAATAAACTGAAGGGGGTTCTGGCATCTTCAATAGAACAGACTAGGGCAATCAAAGAATGTAATGCAATACTTAGCCTTTAACTCAATACACTCAAGAATGTTTTTATTATATTAATATTTGGCGCAACATTGTAATTTACAAAATAAATAATGACTTTCTAGCTTCTACGTGAGTTACCCAACCTTGGGGAAAAGAATAAGGAGCAGCCGCTATGCCGACCATACAGTATTAAAGCGCGGGCGTTATTGCATGCTCACTTATCACGTATGCAACTACCCGAGGATACGTTGGAATGTGACAGACGTTACGTGGTGTCCCGATGTCCAGACCTCATTGTAGAAATGGTGAACTGCGTTAACCAACTCATCGCGCTCGCTTATGCTAGGAGAAGTGAGTTATGGTTTTATTGTATTAATTATTGTATTAAAAACATTTATTACAACACTTGTGTACAGTGTGTCCAACCATTAATGGTATTAAAAACTTCAATGTTCATCAATATTTTTCAATTAACTTGAAAGCAGACTGTAGACTTTGTCATTACAAATAAATCATTCACCTTACATAATAGGCATGTACAAGAAAAACGAGCAATGTTTATTATTATTCAATTTGGATGTTTTGAAATATTTTAAATATATATCTCTAACAAATTATTTGTATTGTTTTTGCATGCCATATTAGTTTTAATTGTTAATAAAGTAAAAACCCAAGTAAGTGTAGAACAAATCAGTACTTCCTAAATAGATTTAGAAATGTCTTGCAAATTTCATTTAAAACTGGACTCGTCATTGGTTTTATCGTCGTTGTTTATCATAAGATTGGGCCGTTTTAATTGTTGTCAGCACAAAATATTTATGGATGTGGTTCAACGAATTCTATAACAAATATAATTAAATCGAGAAAAAGTTACATTTGTGATTTTTTGAATAATTTCCGAGTAGAGATTTACAACTTAAGGGTATTTATCATGCAGATTTTTTCCTCGTTTTATCCAACTGACCCAGAAAGAGGGTCATCTTTTTAGAGTATATGTACATATACATGTATGTATGTCCATTCCATTGTGACCTGTAGCCTAAATGGATTGAGTTCTTACTTAGAGAGTCAAAGTTGAATTGTATGGTTATTTAAATTAACTATACTTGTTAAGCAGTTATAATAGGCCTATTGATATAATAATACTAATAATAATAATACCTGGTACTTTAACAGCTGTAGAGCAGATGTTGTTTCAACAAAAGTGTTTGCTTTCTCTAATGTGATAAAATGAAAGCATTGCTAAGCTAAGCTGCATACAAATTTAACCGCCATTGGAAATCAAAGCCACCATTGGTTCGCGACGTTTAAATCATTCTACCATATGCCGGAGGGCTGTGGCGGAATAAAATAATGTAGCCTAAAAAATAATACATATGTCATCTTTAATGTATACTTCAGGAATTTTATTAGACAACATTGTATTTACTCAATTGTGATTGAATTTGTTACCTTGTTAATCAATTTACAAATTCGACATGGTGTAATGTTTGCGATTATTTAAATGAGGGAAAATATAGTGAATGTAATTCTTGGTATATATTTATCAGCCAATTGTTATAATATATTTATGAATAAATGTGTTGAAAAAGCTATCTATTCTCCTCATTTATGGAAATTATTGCTTATCATTATTATATTCTTTCGGTAAAAAAATCTTTCGCTACAATATTATATGGTGCAGTCAAGCATGAAATAAACTTAGTTATGAACAGTGGTTTTTAGACTTAGAAGTAGTGATTTTATCATCATTCAAGCAATTAATTATAATGAAAATCAATTGTTGTACATTTGTTACAGTACCTCGTTTGCCCACAATTGAGACAATAGAAAACTGCATGAAACTCTCACCAATGATAGTGCAAGGTCTGTGGGAATACAAATCTCCTCTACTGCAATTACCATACATCACAGAAGACTACCTGAAATACTTTACGAATCGCAAGAAGCATATAAAATCGTTACTACAATTAGCACAATTGTCGGGGGAAGAAAGAAGACAAGTACTTAGGTTCCTAAATGATAAACAATATGAAGATGTTATGAAAGTGTTGGGAAATATGCCCTATATACATTTTCAAGTGAATACAGAAGGTAAGCATGATCATACTTTATTCATTTCTTTTGCATTTTAATATCTATATATAATTACTGTGCATGTGAATGTGACTAAACTTCAAAAGGATTTCACTGATTTTGGTGAAATTTTGTGTGCCTGTCAAATACCGGTGTCGATCACTGGAGAGGATCATTGGATTTTGACAAATAACAAAAAAAAAAACGTTACCCGAAATGGCAATAGCATTCATTTAAGACAATGTCTACTGGGTTCGCTAATTTATCTATCTATAGATATAAAAGGCGGTATGTGTATGTTAGTATGTAATATTCAGGGAATATTCTACTCTGAAACTGCTGGACCGATTTCGATAAAATTTTCAGGATTGGGCTAGCTGGTGGTAATCTGAAATTTGATAGCGATCGGATCAATATAATTAGCGCCACCAGTGGGAAGCTGTATCACTAGTATTATATGCACACAAACAACAAGAAATAGTAATTTAAGACCTAACATATATATGTAATAACTGTTTGTAATCTTTTTGAGGCTGTTTCCTTTCTAATCCAAATCATTTTCTATTAGGTAGTATTTTCCCAAGGTTAGAGAGGTCAAGACATGCAGAGGGCATTGCTGCTGCATGAATTGAGAATAAAAGTACCAATACTAAAAAAATATCAGTGTAAAATAGATTTTTTGTACATTGTTAAGTTGCCACTATTAGGCATCAACATTCAGAATAGTTGCACTGGCCTTTAAGACAGTGGAAGGCCATGTAATGAAAAGAAGATTTTGTCTGGTCAATGATAAAGCTAAACGGCTGGTATATGTTCTGGCAAATTCTATGGTGAATATTTATGAGTAGTCAAGATTTGACATATGGGTTTTCATTTGTTGATGAGTGATATTCCTTACTATATGTATATGATATACCCCGCCGCCGTTCCCGCCCCAGATTTGGTTAAAAATTGGTTCAGTAGTTTTTCAGTTTATCGCGAAGAAACAAAAATTCAATTCCCGTTCTTTTCTAATAAAGAAAGGATAGGAAGTAAGATGCCCCCTGAGGGGCTAGATAGAAAAAGTAAATCCTTTTCCTGTCTATCCCCTCTTCTGTCCATTAAAGGTGGGCAATGCATCTGCAACTCATTTGCTTGATGTGAATGCCTGTGGGTACCGGTCACTTAATAATAAATAAACTGCTTGCTCCTTTGCTTCTTTATAATATAGGCGAGGGCTGTCAGATAAGTATCTGTTTATGAAAAACAAATCAGTTTGTTGTATTTTTGTATATATGCTTTTACTTTTCTACCTAGTCACCTTTTAACTCTACATTTGTTAAACCGATTTTCAAGCTTCGATAAGCCACCCAAAAATATGATTTTCGAAAGTAATTCGTCGTCATTTGATCCAAGTCGCTTACCACCGAGACATTTTATCAGGTGAAGAAACGAAAAGAATTCGTAGCATAACTGTGTTAGTTTATCCGCCGGAACTCTGGAAGGATGAGCTGGCGCGTTTTCGTGATGAAAAAGTATACCAGAGTCTATTTCAGACCGCTATTTTTATTACGCAATTTTATCTTGTTTTTTTTAAATGTAAGTAAAGAGTAATTTTCATTCTACGTTTGTCTCATTTAAATGAAGCTGTCTCATATGAGCAGCGCGTTTAGTAGGTCTACCCATAGCCTGATAAAGATCACAAACAATCAGTTAACAAACTTTTAATTCACGAAAAATCGAAAAATAAAGCCTTTTACAAATGCCTTAAAAATGTCGTGTACATATTTTTGGCCAGTGATATCAGAACTACTACTACTTATCAAACAGCCTTCGGAGATGACTGCCAGGTATTTCAAAACATGACATATGCTTCACATTATGTGTTGGTATGTCTTCTTGGGCTAAACATTTGGAATAGTGTTGGCAAGAAGTACATCTGCGGTAGTTTTAGTAATAGAGACTTAAGTCCTGGAAGTTTAGAGCTATGAATCTAATTCGTTAATATAAGGGCAGTAGTATTTTGAAACATAAAATGTTCTATTTGTAGTTATCGACGATGAAAACTCAACGGTGGTGACCGCCGGGGCCATAGTAACAGTAACTGTATCTCTAAGAAGAACTAACATGAAGGAACTTTTCGGAGATACCACTATTAAAGAAAAGGAAACGATAAAGTAAGTATTTAACATCACCTTTAAGGTGAAATATTAGGAAATGCCGATTTGTTTTACTGTGGTGTGAATCCATATAGTCATGTTCCATTTAATTTTCCAATAATTTTATTTAGATTCCCCCAATCACACTTTCTTTGACTAAATTACCATAATATTTTATATTTATTCCCCCAATCATCCTTGTGTTGACTAAATTACCTTATATTTTATATGTGCTTGTGAATATCTGACATCTTTACTAATATTATAAAGATTTTTTTATTTTATATGACGATAATTCTTTGACTAATAACAAGTTACACTATTTTTCGAATCATTACTGTGCACCATTGAAGTTCACCCGAGAAATGCTAATGAAGAGATAGTCAATTATATAACACTAGCGACCCGTCCCAACTTACGGACTTTCCGCACGGGTAGTTTCTTCATACAAACTCTCATCCCCCTATGTTAGACCTCTATGAATTTAGAAAAATCGGTTTTTAGTGCCCGCCTATATAATAACAGGCATCTCTGGCTAAAATTTTAAGTCGCTAGGCAGTCGCACAACCCAAAGTTGTGCGTTGATATATCAGTCAGTCAATCTGTTCTTTTGTATTATATATATAGATTATAAGTTAAGTTAGTATACATTGACTATTCTGTATGATATATTGACATAGTCTGACTGTATATATTTAAGACATATATTTTACAATGATAATCTGAATTCTTAATTGCAGAGAAGATGAGGAGGGCGGTGGTGAAAATGGTGAAAAAGTTGAAAATGATAAAAACGAAAAGAATGATAAGAAGGATACATTTAAAAGACCAGTCTGGATGAAACAAACAAAGAAACACGCGCCGGCGAAGAAAGCTAAGAAACCGGCGGCGAGCAAACAGCAACAGACCGCGGCCAAGACTGCAGCAGCCAGCGCTGCTACCACCGCCCCCGTTACCAATGACACTAAGAAAACTAAAGAACCAAAGAAGAAAGATGAAGAAGGTAAACATTTTAATTTAACATCTTACAGCACAGTTTATTATTAATACTAACTGTGCCGCGCGGTTTCACCCGACCTGCAAGTTTACTTAAACGAAATGATATTACCTACTTAACAGTAATAATCTATGTAATAGTACTCTATGTTATAGCATTTCTATCGAACAAGTGTTTGACACGGTTCTTTAAAATGTTATAACTTTTTTATTTATAAACCGATTGAGATAAAACAAACTCTAAATGTTAAGTGAAGCTTACCACAATACATAAGTGAAAATTGCACCCAAATCGGTTAAGCCGTTTCTGAGATTAGCGGTAACAAACGCACAGACAAAAATTCTAATTATCATTATTATGGGTTTTATTGCGTTTATGAAGGCCCCCATTATAGTTTTTCTCAATTATCTTCCATGCACAGACAGCGATTAGTTACATTTTTAATGTATGTATATATTAATAAAGTCGTAATCCAATTAGGTACACACAGGACACTTAGAAATAAATATCCTCCTTACAGAAACATTATTAATTTGTTAATTTTACGGAGGGTGACCATATTGATCTTATTCAGGTTGTGATTTGTGGAAAAACATCACAGAGGGTTTTTGCCTCGGCTGTGGTTCGTATGTCGTCTACGACTATATGGCTCATGTGTGATACTCA